>JAPKLX010000007.1:4081232-4233158 GCA_026898415.1 Leonotis leonurus
ATAACATGAGCACATGATCACTCTGCTCATGTTATTCGAAAAAAATAATTAACCCAATAATAAAAGTTTTTAATATATTAAGGGTAATAGGGTCTTTTTGAGATAAATGTGGGTATAATTTATCTTTTCTTTTTAGTTGGTTATTTTTTATCTTTTTCTTTTGAATTAGGCCATTTTAGCACTTGCCCCATAATTTTATGTCATATATAAAATGTAACTGAATTATTTTATTAGTAATATTATTATTTTATCAAAGTACCAACTTCAGCATGATTCATGAATGAAACTTACTAAGATACAGAACCGTTTATCTCTATTGTAATTTTACAAAAAAAATTATCCTTCATCCCATTATAAGACGAGATAATATTATCGATTCAAATTTGGAGTCATAATATCACTCCTTCTAGTGTGATGAAGGAAGAATAAATTGTAAAATTATAACTTAGACAAGAGGGGAGATAAAAAAATAAATAAATTAAATAACAATTATGCTCAAATATTATTTTGAATGGATAAATTTATCGATCAAAAACAACACAATATTTAAAAACACCGTTTAATCAAATCTAGTAAAAAGCAGTTTATTTACATATAAAATGTTTACTAAGTATGATAGGGTTGATTAATCTCACCATGATAAATGAGATACTTATCAAACAATTAATCTCATTACTGTAGCACTAATCATGAGCTTCATGATATATCCCGAATGTAATCCTAATTAATAAACACTACATTAAACTATACTAGTTTGTGCACTCGTGCGATGCACGGTAAAAATTAAAATTAATAAAATATTTAACTACAAATTAATTTTTATTTAAAAACTTATATGGTAAACAAAAAAAAATTCAATCATCTATATTTTTAATAAATCAATGGCTATGATTTTCACTCCAAATTAAATTTCATTTAAAAAACTTTCATACTTTAATAGTGATGAAAATTATTTAAAGTTAAATTCAATTAATATTAGTCATTACTTGTGCATTTATGACAACTTAGATTCTTACTCGTTTCTCATACATATATATATTTTTTAATATGACCCCAGCTATATATATATATATATATATATATGTAAAATCTATAGTCCAAATTAAATATTCATCAAATTTATACATAGAGTGCATTGAAATTATAATGCATTGGTTAATGAATAAAAATGCATCATCAACTTATGCAATAAGATTATGCATGTAATGCATCAAAATAATGTGTATCATGCATAAGTTCTAGTTCTTATATAAGAATTGGTTCTCACCGGATCCTACCCCTATAGGGGTAGTCAAGAGATCAAATATAATTAGTTTCACACGTGTTAATTAATATACTCCCTCAGTCCCAGCATAAATGTCCACTATTCTTAATTGGGTTGTCCCAACATATATGTCCACTTTCCAAAAATGGACATAAATTAGTGTTGACCCAGCCCACTTAAACCCACTAAACCCACTAAACCCACTAACCTTAATACCCTAACCCTAATCATTCTATCCGCCTCTCTCTGTACACTCCCTCTTCCTTGCGATTCTTCTTCCCGAAACCCTTTGCGGCGATTTCTCTCATCTCCTTCCCGAAACCCTAATTTGTTTAGGTGTTTCCACCGCAGTGATGAGCTCTAGCCCGTTGTTTTCTGTTGGCCATCTTCTCTCATCCGATACTACACTTGATTCATCTTCTTCCTCTCCCCCAGAAACCCTAGATCCATTAAAACCTGAGGCCTGTGATGATAAAAACCTTCGATTCACTCCATTTGAGCGGTGGGAACGCCGCCGTGGAGTTTTTGGGTTCTGCATGTTGTTGTGGCCATATTTTTTAGGCTAGAAGTGGTGCATTGAAGTTTGACTCGCCATTTCCTTTCCTCAACCCACGGTTGACTTGTCCTGTCCATAAAAATATTCCTAGCAAAGATCCCTACTGGATCTGTGGAGGATCTGTCCAGTTCGATCCTAGGGTTTCTGAGGCCAGTGATGATATGTGGATGCCTCTGAGCGGTGGTGAAGTTGCAGACGTGGAGGAATCACCCTTTGTGGATTCAGAATCTAATTTCGTGCAATGGACGGAATCTGAGGAGTTCTTGGCCATTCGAAGGCAATTCTTGGCTGAGAAGGAGCTTCTTGCTTATGTGAAGAACATACCTCGTGGTTCACTCAAGATGATGGAGATTTTAGTCCCTGGATTGTTTAATCTGGTGAGATCTTTCCCTCATGGGATGTGTTCTGTTCTGTTCAAGCATATATGTCCACTATTCTGTAATTATGTTGCTGGTTGTTGGTTGTGATGTTCTGTGATGCTGCTGGTTGTGGTGTGGGAGATGGATAATAATTGCTGAAATGATGATATTTGTGTGTAAATTATGTGAGATGAGATGGTTGATTGTTCTGTACATGACATGCACTTGATTCCAGATGTTGTGATTATGATGTTGTGATTTCGGTTGATGGCTGTGTTTGGTATCTGTGTGGGTTTGAGTTCAGTGAGTTTGATTGCTAGTTTGGATAGTGATAGTGATGATATCTGCTTTGTTTACAAAATAAACTTGTGATACTACACTTAGATATCTGAATCCAGCATACAAAAAAAGAGTTTTCACTCGATACAAAAAACATGTCTTTGTCCAAAGCTAGCTTTTAACACCTATCCAAACTAGCTTTCAAAAACTACATGCACTTAAACTAATGTCTGCACACCAAACATGCCTAAACTATTGTCTGCACATCATTGTCTTCAATTGCTAAGTCCATCTGAATTCCATCCCCTTGAAGATAAGCTATGCAGTCCAAAACCAACTCCTTTGAAACCTCCAAGTTAATAGGCAGCCTGTTTTCCCTCATTAGTGTATCTTTCTTCATGTAGGGAATTTTGTAGCAATTCTGGCCCTTAAACCTTAGAATCTCCACCATACAACTCTGTAGACTAAGAAAAACCTTATTCAGAGTAAATGGTGTTAGCATTTCAAAAGAGGTTATCACTGCAGATACCAATTCATCCACATTCTTGCACACACTTTCAGTTTGTAGGCTTTGTATTGCTCTAAACCACCCCAAATCATTCACATTTGTATCTGGTGAGTTGGGGGGTTGATGAGTTATGCTTATGTCAAAACCTTGTTGTGTGGCTGCAGCTCTAAATTCAGGATCATTGTCCTTGATATGTGGTTTAGCATTATCTTGTTGGATGAAAATCTGTTTTGATGCTGTTTGTGGCCACTTTGACATGATTGCATGTATAATTTGTCATTATAACAACATAAACTAAAAATCATGAACTGAAAATCATAAATTGCACATTAGGTTACAACTGAAACAAGTTCTACTCTAGACAATCTACCATTACAATTACCACACATCTCACTCGTGCTCATTACCTTTGTGATTAGGCAGTCTTTAATGACTTCTTTTGTGATTGAGACTATGGGTTTAGTCTCAAGTGTGCCTGCTGCTCTGTTCTTACTTCTTCTCTTGGCTGACACTTGTTCAGTGAATGGGAAGATGCCTATCTTCCCATCAAAAATCACAGTCTCATCCTCTGCAAATAAAGGCCTACACACTGCACACATAAACATGATTTTTGTAATGAACTTCTTACTCTTACATGTTCTATGTGGCTCTTCCTCATCTGGAGTTAAATAAAATCTGTGTGATGTTTTGGAGATATAGAACCACTTCTCATCTATGTGCACTGTGTTGTGCATGCTTTTGAATTTCAATGTGTTGAGCAACCTATCAAACTCTATAGCTTCTAGAGAAAAACGCATTCTCAAGAGTTTGTTTGGGCCTGTTAAATCTGGTTTGATGGCATTTGAATGACTTCTGATCAGTCCACTTGTTATCCATCTTCCAACCACTAATTTGCTGCATTTAATACCTTTTGCAAGTTTTCTAATTGTGCTTCGATGGAATAACTCTAAGCTTGATATGAGTGACAAATCAATCTCTATTCTTTTTTCTCTTTACTCCAACTCTTTTGTTTGCAACTTGAATACACTTACCTGTGTCTCTATCTTCTTTGGATGCAGCCCACAACCGACTGATGGTCCTTCGACAACAAGAAAAGGTGGAAGATGCTTCAGCAATCCTGCCTCTTGCTGGTTTTCCATTGCGCAAATCTTGGAGCAAGAACTGGATGATGGATGTTTTTGTAGCAAGAGGAAGGTCTTTTCCCCTTGGAGGCATTGTTTTTGGTGTTGCAGTGGTTGTTTTGGTGTTGTAAGAATAGATAATGGGTGTTAGCTTATTTATGGACTAACTTTATGTTTGAATTTTTAGAGGGAAGTTTGAATTTGGATCCAAATTTTTGTTTTGAAATTTGTGTGGCAAATGTTTAAAATTTCAATTTCTTTAATTTCAATTCAGCAAATTATCCAATTTCAGTTTCTTTAATTTCAATTTCTTTAATTTTGTTTGTTTGATTAATAATCATAATCTTAATTTAGTTAGTTTAATTCTGAATAAATAAAAAGCATTAAGTATTCATTAGTTTTAAAATCATTTTTTTCGAAATATAAACAATTTAATTACAGAATTTAAAAAAATAAAGCAATCAAAAATAATCTAGGTGTTGAATTAAATAAAAAAAGAGAAATCAACAAATGGGTATTAAATTACAAATAAAGAAAGAAGGAAAAAGTAGGTAAAGGTAATTAAGAGAGAGTAGGTGGAGTAATTAATAGATGTATTGGTATGCGGTCCGAAAAGTTTTGGGACATATAAGAGCAGCTGCAGCGGGGGGGAGGCGCGCGCCCCGGGCAGCTTTGGGGGAAGGGAGGGGCGCGCGCCCGGGCGTGAAACCCCCACTGCGGGTGCCCCGGGCGCGCGCCGGGGTTGGCATATGCGAAACCGGGCGCGCGGGCGCGCGCCCCGCGCGGGTTCACCGCTGCGGGTGGCCCGGGCGCGCGCCCCACCCCTTTTTTATTTTATTTTTCGTTTTTTTTATTTTTTATTTTTTATAAATTCATCTATAAATACAACATTTCAATCCCACATTTTCACACATCTCATTTATCCTCCAATCTTTCAAACATATCCACTCACTGCACATTTCATACACTTACCAAAATGTGTGCACAAATTAAGAATAGGTTTGATTTCGGTCTAGATTAGGGTTTTAATTATGAAGTATTGTAATTTTCAATTTCAAGATTAGGATTTTAATTATTAAGTATTGTAATTTTCAATTTCTAAATTAGGGTTTTAATTATTAAGCATTGTAATTTTCAATTTCTAAATGAGGATTTTAATTATTAAGTATTGTAATTTAATATTTTTTTTAGTTTTCGTTTTTTTATTTTTTTTTTTATTTTATGAAATTTATAAATAAATAAAATAAAACATATTAAAATTTAATTACATATTTATTAATTTAAATTTGTAATTATAAATTAACAAATTAAATTAACAAATTAAATTAAAACAAAATCAATCATTCTATAATGATTAGTAGAGTTTCTCAAACCCCAAAGTGCGAACCCCCCACTGCGGCACAACAACAATCTCTCAAACCCCATCTCTCAAAAGTTCCATTTATTTACATAAATGCCACCCAACCCATTTTTGTCAACCCCAACCTGCCCGCCACTGCGGGTGCTCTAAGGTGGGACGGAGGGAGTATTAAACTTGAGATGTTTACTTTATTAAAATTGATGTTAAAATTAATTGATTTTTAAATTAAAATATTAAAAATGTAATAATTATTATATATATAAGTGATTTATTCCTTATTTGGTGAGATTTTATTATAGTATATTTAGTTGTAATAGATTATGAAAAACATGATTTGTGCTTTAAAATTTGCTAAATAAAGAAATATGTCTAAATAAGTGAGATAACTCAAAAAGGAAAATGTATTTAAATAAGTAGGACGAAGTTAATATATGTTAGTTTTGAATTTATCAATTATACAAATTGATTTTAATTATTAGTATTAAATATTAAAAATAATTATATACTCTGGTCAAATAAGACAAATTTTTAGTCTAAATAGATATAATTTGTACATGTATATTATGAATTGTTCAATGTTCAACTTATTTTGTTGCTCTATTGACTCATAATATAGGATTTATAATTAAATGTATTGAGTTCGAATCCTAATAATGTTAATTTTTTAATTTAGTAGTTATAGTATTATCTTTATCATTAAAATTGAATTTAATGACAAAATCGTCACTCAAATTAATTTCAAATTGAATGCTTCCTATTATATATATATATGGATTATTTTTATATATCTCCGTTTATCATCACTTATCCTGCTAAATGGCACCTAAGAGTCCTATACTAACGCAGCCATGTTGCAACCTTACTCTATACTGTCTTCTACCATAACGAATCAATCAACTGAAGCAAAAAGAGAGAAATTTCAACACAGCCCCACCCTGATAGTGTTAGGGATCGCTTTTTTAGGAGCAACACACAGCCACCAACTTTTGGGTTGTGCGGTTGGATCAAGATTTCTTAGGTTAGAGGAGTTCGAGGAAGAAAGGGGTTGGCGAGCACTTCATTGATCTTCACTGAAATAGGCGTTTGAGGAAGAAAGGGGTTGGCGAGCACTTCGTTGATCTTCGCTGAAATAGGCGTTTGAGGAAGAATGGAGTTGGCGAGCTCTTCGTTGAGCTTCACTGGAAGAGGCGTTTGAGGAAGAAAGGAGTTAGCGAGCTCTACAAAGAGCTCTTCGTTGGGCTTCACTGTAAGATGTGCTTGAGAAAAAATGGAGTTGGCGAGCTCTACGTTGAGCTTCACCGGAAGAGGTGGCATCGGCTTCACCATTTTTGGCACGACACTTGAGCTGCATAGAAACATCTCAGATTCATCAGGAAGGCATACGCAGAATTCCGCTTGGAGTAAAAGGACGATGTAACGCTTAAATCTCATTGAATGCTGCAACTTCTATAGTTCAATCACAACACGGTGCTATGTTGTTCAAGATGCATTCTAACATACGGATTTCAGCAACATGAATAGTCCGTTTGTAGCACTAGCATGTGTGATATTTGTGTAAGATACCGCAGATATAGATATAGCTGAGCTCTGTCTTAGCTACACGTGCACACACATAAGCGCAAGCACACAAGACAAGAGGCACAAATCCTGTTTATGAATCAAATAGTGATGTACAGAAAAGGAGTAGTGCACTGCTAGGAGACATACTCATTTAAGATTGACATGATATTAGCTTGAGCTTCGCGGAAGAGATTCATGTTCTCGTGAAGCTGCATAAAAGATACACAAACATGATATCATCAATTTTATCGTTCTAGGAAGCAGCTGTGAGTCATTCCATCACTCAAGCCTAATCTGAGACAGCAAGCAGAGTCATGGCTGATAAAGTACTCCAATGAGAAATTATAATCCATATGCTTCAAATTGAAAAGATCACAAATCAACACATATGAAGCACAATCTTAAGCAGTCCAACTAACTCAATTCAGAGATAGTCATGCAAAACCAAGAATATCAGTTTTTAAAATAAAAAAGGTTTATGATTATGGACCTGACATACACAGTTGATTCTTATTCTTATCCACATGCAATTTGAATTTGGTATCACCACAGGATACAACTGAACCTATATATCAAGCAAAGTAAACAGGCTCATTGATTTTAAATTTTTAACTATAAAATGGTCGATAGACTCGCTACTTTTGTTCCAACTAACATCTGATTATTAATACCTCCGACAACTGATGAAGTGGGGAATGTTTATTATAGCACTCATGATAATATTAACAGATCTAGTAAAGTGCGAAGGTACTGAAACTGCAAATACCTTTAAAGCAGAAAAGTTGGCAAAAATTTGATCCAGGGCCCGAGCACTATGCTCAAGAAGTTGTCCAGCTTCGCCACCAATAGCTGAAATGTCAATTTCAAAGTGTCAAATTTGTAGATAAGCAAATGTCCATAAAGAAAATCAATGCAACAAGAAGTACACTGCTGTACAATATGTCTTTCACTTATTATTGGAGATTTACATATGACTTTCACTTATTATTGGAGATTGACATATATCAGGAAAAATGGTAATTGAATAAAGCACACTATAAGAGGTTACAACTTACAAGTTGATGCTCGACTTAACTCAGGATTAACTGGAAAAACATAGACATTTTTGTGATGTGGTCATATCTTTCTTAGTTTTGGCAATGTTAATAACAAACTTTGATTTTAGTGCATGGGCCCATAGTCCAAAAAAAAATCATCAATAAGTAGACTCATTAGTCTACAGTGGTAATTGGGATACCACAATTTCAAATGGTCACTGCAGATATAGATTCCTCAGGTCGAGCTGGACCTCCTCCCTTGGAACCTTTTTGATAATGCCGAAAAGGGGGAAAGGATTGAAGATCATAGCATGCCGAAAAGAGAAAAATACATGAAGATCTTTCATTAATCTCAAAAAGGGGAAGATTTGAATAAGGGGGAAGCAGATCGATGCCCAACTCATGCCCCAGCCCATGTCCAGGTAGCAAGGTAAATATTTACTTATTATTTCATTATTACAAATGCCAAAGTCAAATGGAGTTTAGTTTAATCATGCCAAAAATAGAAGCATGTATCAAGTTGCAACAAATTGAGGCTGTGCTGCAGATATTGCTAAACACCATATAATTCAATTGCAAAATCAGCTAAAACATGTGAAAGTTGAATAAAAGGTCAAAATCAGCATCAAGATCATGTAAGCATGTTGTCCACAAGTTTTACCAGAAAGAAAAACTATAGTGATGATTATCATAGAGAACTAGGAACTACATCCTATGTTTTACCATAATGCGTTCTACATATTTTGTATTGCATCACTGTGATAATGC
The DNA here is from genome assembly GCA_026898415.1 of Leonotis leonurus. Lineage (NCBI taxonomy): Eukaryota > Viridiplantae > Streptophyta > Magnoliopsida > Lamiales > Lamiaceae > Leonotis > Leonotis leonurus. The sequence goes on from JAPKLX010000007.1 coordinate 4,090,045, forward strand.
ATTTCCAATCATTATTTAATTCACCGTCCTATTGATGCATTATACGCATAATTGGATGCATGGTTAACATTGATAGTAGAATACACGGTTAGCAATGTGGTCCATATAAGTCCCCGATCCCTACAAGGATAAGTTCTCTTAATCTTGTTCTTATATATGTATATATAGATAACATTTGGAAATGCTAACTGATAAAATGTGAAGTTTATTAAGTAATATGGGGAATGGAATAATTACAACAATGATAATTCTATAAGGTGATCAATCATCCCTAGGCCACTAATTCAGTAAATAAAGATAGTCGGGAATGATATTTTATTTTCAGAAAGGCTTAATATTGTAGAGTGGCATATGTGTTTTAAAGTCCTGGAAATATGCACATCTGAAATCAACACCTGTACTATGATTGGTAGCAAATTTATTTTAAATTATATGATCTTGCCATGACACACATCTGCTATACCTGGCAGGAGCACTTGCATATTAGGGTAAACCAACTCTCAAGTAAGAAACAAATTTATTCTTAATCCTTATATAAATTTTTCTTTTCTTTCTAGGGGAGCAAATGAAATGTAAGAGCATATAATGTAATACTGACTATTGAATGTAATTCCATCATCACTGTCCAGTGAACTTATCGACTGAGCATAGGCAGGGCCATTGGTGCGGTTTGCTACTTGAGATGACTTTGGTAATGGATCCAAAACTTTTTCCTGCAAATACCAAAAATATTGATATTTCAGAGCAAGAATATTTTCTACGTCAGTACAGAAGTGTTCCTTCCTGATCAGAGTATGCAATGCAATACTCAAGTTCATACTGAATCAAATTTACCATCCATTACAAGTTGACTGTGCCAACATTACAACGTAGATAAGAAACACTGAGATTGGAACTTCAGAACATGTATTGTCATAATTACCTTTTTGTTTTTATTTTTCCTTGGTGAACTATTATCCTCTTTCTTTCTCTTGCCAGTCTCCCTTTTCTGCAGAAAATTAAACCATTCACACCCAGGATAGCCAGAATTAGGAGTAACAAAAATCAAATCTATAAAAATTGCCTCTTCTTTGTTTGAGATTCCTTCTACCTGTTGAACATCATCATACATTGTGAAGATAGTGAAAAAAGAAGATATATAGAACAATTTTAATTTCAATTCCAATTAATAATTCCTTCTTTCAATAGAGTATATTATTTCCATCAATCAAATGAACTTTGTGTAGAAAAATTACCATTGCGTATATCTATGACTACAACTGATCATTATTTCCCAGACTCTGACGAGCTTTCTTTATTATAACATATCATTAAATATATTTCATTGTGCAGAAATAAAACATCATTGCGATTTCCCTAACAAAATTTAGTCCGTGGAACATTGTTTTCTTGCATTCCTATAAACTTTAGTATAAAAACATCAGAAATAGATACAAAAAGTAAAAGAGAAATAATGATGGAATTACACTTATCCATCTGCAACGGAATGCCACATCCCGAACTGTTTTATCCCTTAATGATGGAGCGATTATAGCATAACGGATAACATCTTTTTCTGAGGCATACCTGCAAAAGGTCAGCCATCATGTAAAGGCAATGCAGGTCGATATATGACTTCAATTGTGTAAAGGGCTGGAGTAAATAGGCCAATTATCACAAATAATTAATAGAGCAAATGAATAAGTGGATACAGCAATTCAGTATGTATAAGGTCAAATGAAAGGAGACAATACAACTTCGATCATGCGGTGACATTGAGGGTGATCTCCTTCAGTTCATCTTTATGGTTATAGTTAGTAGTTATTTATCATGATGTGATTGATATTGGTGGAAAACTTTGTGTAATGAGTTGTATCTGAATTAACCCTTAAAAGTTCAAATATAAGGACGGCTAGGCTGGAGTATTTCATATTTTTCAACCAAGCATCCTAGAATGTAAGAGGTGCTCCGGTGCAGCTCATTAACTATTAGGACTTGTGTTGGAACTAGGTTACATGATACAATGGGTCAAGCATCATAAAATAAAATTTGCAGTCATATTTCAACACATTCTTTGTAGTTTTAAACTTTAGTACTATCAGAAACCTAACAACATGCTTAGGTGATCTCTACAAGATAAAAACTCAAGCGAGTTTCCATCCATATATTCTAAAATACACATTGATGAAAATTACTCTGCATAATAAGGCTTCAAAGAGTACCAATAAATCAAAAGGCACGCACCCAAAACACACAGCAACCAAAACATCTTAACGCACAATTCACACAATTGAGATAGATAAAGTGAATAAAAAACAGAAGCTAACATAGCCAGCAACTCTTTGAGCATCGACTGTTCCTCTTCCGTCCAATCAACCGAGATCCCAGGATTATGGCCGAGGCCTCTTGGAATCGGCTCCACTGCAGAATACCCCGTCGCCGATGCGCTGCCGCCGTTAGCTTTCTCCACTCCGTTGCCGTTACTATTAACAGTATTGGCACTGCTACGGTGGCCCCCAGCTGCAGGTTTAGCGCTCGCAGCCATTACAAAAAAAAAAGAAGCAACGGCCCCGAATCAAATCCAATCTAACAACTCTGAATGAACTTCGCTTTTGGATTATCGGTTTTAGGTAGAATTGAAATTGAGGTTTTGGACAAAATTCAGAATGGATTTGTGGAAAGGGATTAAATTGTTACTAATTTGGAATCAGATTTACATGAAGGAAACTACTAGGGCTATAGGTTTGAGATTTTAAAAGACTTTTTAAGGTGAAAAAAGTTGTATTGGTTTGAGATTTTAAAAGACTTTTTAAGTTGAAAAAAGTTATAGGTAAAGACTTTTTAATCAGGATTTTAATGGATTCTATAGAATTTTGTGGTTTGCAGGATCTGTAAAGACTTTTTAATAAGAATTTTAATGGATTCTGTAAGATTTTATAAACTTTGCAGAATTTCATGATTTATGACATAGACAGTTCATGATTTTTTTTTTCTTTCATACATTCGAATTTATTATTATTATTATTATTATTATTATTATTATTATGTTTTTCAGTATATTTGCATACAATTCATAATCTCATTATCTTATTCTAGTCGATAGTGTGATTAATATATATAATTGTATATAAATTTTTTTATTAGGGTTTTATTTTGCAAACTGAAAATAATATATACGGAATATATGCTTTATTTAATAAATATTATATCCGTATGCAATATGGAATTAGTTGAAAATAAATATAAATTGTGTTATATAAGATCAATTAGTAAATTTTGAAGGTGAAGAATGCAGTCTCAACTCTCAAGATTCAACAACGCACTAATTTTGCAAAAGAAATAAAATAATACTCAGATTATTGAAATTTCATCTAACCTGCGTTATTGCGTACCAGCCGAACTGTGAAGGAGGGAGCGAAGTGGTAGATGAGAGACTGGGAAGAGAGAAGAAGCAAACAAATTGAATTATTTTTTAGACTTTTCTTTTGTTTCTTTTTGTGCTTTGCAAAAACAAAACGTTAAAGTCGATAATTTATTAGTTTAAGAACGTATTACCTTCGGCGGTGGGCGCTAGATGAACTCCAACTTCAATTGGAAGAGAAGATCAAAGAAGAGGAAAATATAATTAATGTAACAACAAAATGAATGAAGTATTACTTTATGAATTTATTTATTAATTTTCAAATTACAGTTTCGGAAATATTATTTGGCTAGTATTCTATTTAATATTACGTATCATTATTGTATTTTAAATGTGAGAGCTATAATTATAAAAAAGCTACATATGAGCGTCAAGTTTCACGATTAAATAGTTTTTTTTTAATGGATATTTAGTAGTGAACGTTAATTCATATTTCATACACAATTCTACATAGGGGAGAGATCGAGATGGGATCGGGAGTCCCGATCTAGATCCCGAAAAATAGTTAATTTTTTGTCCTGGTTCTGAATAGGATTTCGGAACTCCTGCGTCCCGAAATTAAAAAATTTTAAGTCTCGATCCCGAAAAAAATGTCTCAATTGGTCCCGAAATTCCAAACGGGACAAAGTTTTCCCCAATTTTAAAATTAATTTCAGGACATCGGAAGTTCCGATTGGGATTCGGGACACCTGAGTCCTGAAAAATTTTAATTTTCCAAACCCAGTCTCAATCTCGAAAACTTCGGGACTCGGATTCCAAATTCCGTTGGGACTTGAGTCGAGACCGGGAAATCCCAAATTTCAATGCCAAATTCTCATCCCTAATCCTATAAACACAAACTATATTCACAGTTGAGTACGATAGTGTTTGATAGAATAAATGAAGGAAGATAATATTATTAATAACCCTTCATCTCTTGTTAGATAGGGAAAATGTGTTATTTATTGGGTCCGACATAAATCCCAAGCCCGGTGCTATTTCACTGTTACATAACTATTAATTATCATTCCAAATTGGCCATATTAATAGTCTATGTGTAACAGTAGCTAATATTATGCTATCCAACCCAATAATAATATCTACCAAATTATTTGTTTTTAAAAAAATAGATATCAAACACTATTCACACTAACAATCACCACGCCATTCACCCTACTGATCCATATTTTCTTTATCTTCTTTCATCTCATGGCTTTTACCTAACGCACCCTACAAGTTTAAAACATATTGTAAACACACCAACCCTATTTTGAAATCAAATTTGTAACATATATAGTTCTCTTTTCCCACATAAATTGGAATAAGTTTGGATAGATAGAAATAATACTCCCTTCGTCCCATTCAAGATGGTCCTTTTTGCCGTTTCCGTCTATCTCTCGAAGATGACCCATTTCCTTTTATAATAATATTTTTGTGCTTTAAGTGTATTGGGTAAATAAAAAGAAAGTAATTATCTTGGTCTGCGTGCCAAAAAGAAGATGGTCATCTTGAATGCGACTGAAGTATATGTTAATTTAGTATTTACAAATTATGATCAAACTTATAAGATATTATAAAAATCGTGATTATTATTTCAAAAATAAATTATTTATTTGATACGTATTTTATCTATAATGATGAAATTAGAGCAATATCAATTACTTCTATTAATGAATGTGATAATTATAATCAATTATATTATATTTACATATTATATTTACGCAATGAATAAAAAATCCATAATAAAAAAATTAATTAACATTAAAAAGTGGTTAGACTATTAAGTAATTGGGCTGCGCAGCCCAACTAGGAAGACTAGACTGAGGGCCCACACTTCGCACCGCGTCTTGTGAAACCCGTGGAAGAATTGGAGGGTAAATTCGTCATTTGGCGGTTATTCAGCGATTTTTTTCTTATACAAATTTCCGATAAACATTCACCACTGTTTTTTTGTCTGATCAATTTATCATCTTCTTCTTCTCTCTAGGGTTCGAGGACCCTTCTCGTCGATGGAGAACAACGGCCAAACAGCAGGTAATTCAGCTGAATTCCGATTAATTGATTAGCTTTAGCTGCTGTATCTTCGATTGTTCCGGAATTATGTATTATTTGGTTATTTTCGTGTATTGGATTATATTTAGTTGATAGGATTGGCGATTGATTGATATCTGATTTTTTTTTTTTTTGCTTTTTTTCTTTTAAGCAAATTGTTAAAGTTTCTATATTAGCATAATTAGTTTCAATCTTGTAAATGTTTCCTCTTTCCGTCTAGTTGATTGTGCTGCTGCTAAGAAACTCACAATTATCCAGCTTGATAGGAAAGGGATTTTTTTTTTTAATCTTGAAATTCATCTATGTTCTCTTATGGTGTTTTTTTGTTGTGTACTCGTCCCATTTAAATTATCCAAGTCGTGATTCGTACAAGTATATAAGAGTTCAGGATTTTGACTAATGTTTTCGATGGGGATAGTTATTTATGTCATTAATCACCTAGTATAATCTGGCTGATTTCTGGTGCAGCTAGTGGTCCTCCTCTAAAACCATGGGAAAGAGCAGGATCTTCTTCTGGACCTGCACCTTTTAGGCCTTCCTCTGCTGGAAATACAAGTGAAGTAGTAGAAGCTTCCGGGACGGCTCAACCTGGTGAAGTTGTTTCGACTACAAATGCAAATGTTAATAGGACTAATACAGTTGGCCGGCCTGTCCCGGCAAGACCTTGGGAACAACAACAGACATACGGAAGCACTTATGGAGGTTGGAATAGATTTATTTTTCAAACCAGTAAAGACATGGTTCTGTTGGAATGAGTACGTGCATACCTATTTTTTAGTACTATATGGCACTCAGGTGAAGAGATGCATGTTTACTTTTATTTCATTAATGGACCTTCCACAAACTTTTTGCACATATGAAACTCCAGTCTGTGGATCAAGATCATTTACATATTCTGCAGTATTTTGCAAAATCTTAGTATACACATTAACATCTGTTTTAATGGTCAAATTAAAAAAATCACTCTGAGTATCTGTCATGGAGGATATACATGCTTTTAGTCTAAACCATTGTACTTCCTAAATCTATTATCTATTCAATTTTTAAGGAGAAGAGATCTGATGTGGATGCACATGTAAACTAGATTCTTCCCTTAACTTATAGATGTGAAACACAGCATAGAACAGTTGCCTGTGCATATATTCATATGTAATAAATATCTGATTTTAATATGGATCTTTTTTTTATCTGTTCAGGAGGTTATGGTTCGGGTGTAAACTATAACTCTGGATATGGAGGTGGTGGGATGTATGGTTCTTCATATGGGGGACTTGGAGGAGTAGGTGTTGGTGGTGGGATGTATGGGAATAGCATGTATAGGGGAGGTTACAGCGGACTTTATGGGGGTAGTAGCATGTATGGCGGAGGAATGTATGGTGGTGGTTTGGGGGGTGGTTTAGGAGGTGGTCTGGGGGGTGGTTTGGGAGGTCCCATGGGAGGCTATGGAATGGGCATGGGAGGGCCTTATGGTGAGCAGGATCCAAACAATCCATATGGACCTCCTTCTCAACCACCAAATTTTTGGATTTCTCTAATGCGAGTGGTGAGCTAAAAAACATTATTTTCTTATTATTGCCCTCTCTGCATTTCATGAGCATTAAATCATGCAGCTACTTGGGGAATGTGAACTCAAGTTTAATTCGTGCTGTTTGATATCTTATCATAGTTGGCAGTTTAAGAATACTAGATCATATCATTTGTTAATTGATTCTTGAAAACCTAATGATCATTGATGAACTAGTGTATTAGGAATTTATATGACGCTGTGATTTGGCATCTAATTCATATCATGACTCATGAGACTTTTATCTATACCAAACCCCCTACCAAAAAATTAATGAACTCGTCATGACATACTTTCTCTTGGTATATCATTAAAAGCTACATGGTCTGGAATTGGATGAATCCTTTTGTAACTATCTTTTTTCGGTACATCAACCCTGAGCTAACCGGACCAACAATCCATTGAGAACATTTGATTTCTGATATAACCTTTGCAACTTTATGCTCATACCTGACTCTAGTTTCATCTATAAATTGATACTCAAAATGTTTTGACAGATGCAAGGAGTAGTAAGTTTCTTTGGAAGGGTGGCAATCTTGATTGACCAGAATACACAGGCTTTCCATATGTTCATGTCTGCCCTTCTTCAGGTATTTCCCCCCACCCGTGTCCATATTCCAGCCCCGGTTTTGACTTGAGAGTGAAGAAATGAATATATGCAATACATTCGATTTAGTGCAAACATGTTTCCATGTATTTAATTCTCTTGATTCTGCAGCTATTTGATAGGTCTGGGATGCTATATGGAGAACTTGCAAGATTTGTTTTTAGAATGTTAGGAGTTCGAACAAAACCCAAGAGTGTTCACCCTCCGGGTGCTGAAGGCCTACCCGGAGCTCACAACATGCCAGGAAATCAAAACTACATTGAGGGCCCCAAGGCTGCTCCGGGTGGTGGTTGGGATGGTGTGTGGGGTGATGCTAGGTAGTGCATCAACATATATGACATTTTTCATCATAGTCGAGCGTTGAAGACGAATACTGGTCCTGGATCTGCATCCGAAGATGCAATTCTGAAGAAAGAGGATGCTTTCACGCCCAAAGGCATACTCCTTATCACCTATTACTCCATAGTATTAGTTGAATGTGCATATGTAGTGAAATTGTTGAAAAAGCTTGGTGTTGATGATTTGCTATCAGTGATGTGCTATTTTGTGATTGAGATTATGTTCTATGATAATATTAATTGGATTCCTGTGGTAGTACTACTTTAGTATCCAACTGTAATTATGACTTTTTAATAAATTATAAGATATTTTGTGATATCTTATGAATTTAATAGTGAAGCTTAAGTACTACTAAGTTAGTTTATATCATTTTTTCTTTTAAACCCGTGTTGACTCTCTCACAATACATTTCATTTTTTCGTGGACGATGGAGTATGTTCTACGGACAATGAGATATGAAGATAGTGTAGGCTAAAAATAAGATATCAAAAAAGAAAAATGAAGTATAAACCGTCATGGGGAAGTTGGATCCTTTGTGATAGCAAAATTAGTGGACTTCAGAAGGCTGTAAAGCTCGAGTCTTTACCAAGATCTTCTTGTAAGAAGAGGAAGGAGAGGTTGGTGAGCTGAGGCCACAAAGAGCACTTGTATCTGCATAACCATAACCAATGAGAACTCCACAATTGCGGCAAAGAAGTCTTGATTTTGAACGGTAGGTCCCCCAAGATATAGGGAGGCAATTCACACTGTCAACTTGAGTAAATCGACTCGGATCGATAGAAAGAAACGACATGAAGCCCTTGTCGACGGACCTGCTATATTTGGAACCGGTGCTGGAAGTTGCACGGTCAGAGGATGCTAAGTTGAGATGATAACCACAAGAACCACAGCTTGAAAATTCCAAAATGTAAAACAAGAAATGGCTTTATTCACAAGATGTTAAGAGTAAACAAGAACCAAGAGCATTGATAATAAACACAACAGCTTCATGCTATGGAATCCATCTCTAACTCAAGAAGTTACGCGTATGCATGTCCGCTACCATACGACACACGAAAAGAGCTAAAGCATGTGATAGCAAGGAAAATTGGTATGAAAATCAGTAACACAAGGCATTGTATTTGTACCATCAATACATTTTGTGCTGAGGTAATAACAGTATGTTGATTGCTTGCCTGGCTTTTCTTTTAGTTTTAGGTCTCTTTCTGCAATTCCATGTCTTTCATCCTAAATCTTAATCTACCCCTTTTGGCAATTTGGCATAAAAAAGAATGCTCTCTGCTCAATTTCCAGAAACCTCCACAAAAATAGTAATGTACCTTAATTGTGCAGAAATTCTATGAGAAAATCCATATTTTCATTACTTCTATAAATTGATATGAATTTGTATGTACTGATATATATAGGAAGTTATAAAGATCAAATCTTCTACCAGTAGATGCAATCCTTTGAGGTACAATTGAATCTTGACATCTTTCCAAAGCTGGAAAAAACTCCATTCATCTTTATCAATTTATCAACATTAAAAAACCCATGATTGTATTCACGAAGACGGACAATACCAAAGCAAAAAAACCTCAATCGAGAACAAGATCAAAACACATGATGGTAGGAACAATGCAGCAAGAAGGGGAGAGAAGAAGAGAAAATTGAAAAGTTAAAGAAGGGATTGAACCTGTAAGAGACATCAGCAGCTTGGGACATTTCCTGATCATAAAATCAAACATAAAATTCGTTCGATCCCATTCGAAGACTTGCAGAAGAGACAGTGCTTGAATTCGTCAAATAATGTGTTAGATAAAACATTAGACGCAAGCAGCAGCAGTTGAAACTTGAAAGTCTTATGTTTCTGCTTTGGATAGTTTTGCAGAGTTTTTGTGTTACTTTCTCACCTCCTTTTGTCAAGTAAGTAGAAAAATAGGATGCAAATATCATTTTTTTTCTTTCCCCATCATATTCACTATAATTTTTTATATTATTTCATATCGTATGAATATTAAACTATAAAGTAATCAATAAACCATAATCTAGAATGTGTTTCAAAACGTTCCATATTGCTGCACTTTCCGATCAAGGGCGGATCTGTGGGATGTGTTCTCTTCTCACATTAAATTCAACTGTTCTCCTTAAAATGTAAGAGAGATTGACAGTAAGTAAAACCTGACACTATTCTTATCGAACCGATACCAGTCCTAGTTTTCAGTTCAACAGATTTAACGAGCCAGTCCGATTTGGGTTATAAAAGAATTCGTTTCCGTCGTGTTCCAACAATTCAGGATATAACAATCATAAGCATAAGCAACATGCAAAGTTGTTTAATGAGAAATTATAAGGCAAAATACACCAACACGAGGGACAATACTCTATGTTACAAACACCAGATGCCCAAAACAACTGAAACTGATGTTGAGACAATGATTCTGGGCTGGAACCTCAACAAATGAGTTCTATTCAGTACCAGTGATCTTCTTCTTTATTTCTTCTATGTCTTCCACCAGCTCCTTTCTACTCGACTGCAAGAACACGTACATCAGTAGTGCCAAGTAGGAGTGTATGACACAAGTGCATGAAATAGTATAGTAAGAGATACAAGTCAGGATCATTAATTTAAAAATCGTACCTTGAAAAGAAGGTAACGATACACGAACCATCCAGTGTATCCAAGTCCAACCAGCTCTAAGATCTTCGGAAGCTACAACCAAGTAATAGTTGGTATAGAGTACGTCAAAGAGAATACAATAAACGACATTTCATTAGGAAAACATTCAAAATATTAACTCAGTACATGTGATGGTATGAACAGTAAAGGCACATTTTCAAGATTTAAAAGTACATACCAAAGGGACAGAGTTGACTGCACCAATGACGACTGAAGCCAACCAAATGGCTACTATCGCACCGCCGCCATAGGTAAGTACCGTAGACTTGTTTTCAATGGCATCCCACTATAAAGTTGAGAAAATTAACATGTCAAGAAGTTGAACAAGGAAAGTGATGCAACTGCCGTAACATGTAAATGGATAGTCAATGTGTTGCAAAAGCAAGACATGTCATATAATTTGAGCTTAATTACCTTCTCCTTTAGATCAGCGAACAATTCACTAGAGTCGAGAGGTGACTCGTCTGATGATGGAGAAGCCTTGACCAGGATCCTCGAATACCTTGTGGTCTCTATTTGCATGCCAAAACCACCAATGTAAAATGAACTTTTAAATTAATTACACTGACAGCGAAAAGTGTGTTATTGATGTACAAATAAGAAATATGTAATTATAAATGAATACTCAAATTAATTACACCGAGTGCTTAATCACCTACTTGGCAACAAAAAATAAAGACTTCCAGGAAGTTCTTATAATTTAAACAAGAAAGATTGAAGAGTCAAAATTTCAAGAATCCAAGATTCTTCATTTTTCCCATCCATCAAATCCAAACAAGATAAACAGAAACTACGCTTACAATAATCCAAGACTTCAGGAAATATAATTTAAACAAGAAAGATTGAAGAGTCAAAATTTCAAGAATCCAAGTTTTCTTCATTCCCCCATCCATCATATCCAAACAAGATACACAGAAACTACGCTCAATAAGCCAATCGTGTAGGAAGCAATACAAGAAAATAAACAGCTAACACAGATTCTCACAGAACACTAAAATGGGGTGCAATTAACTCAAGACTTACAAAATGTAGAACTTAATTACCCCCAATAAAATGAGCTTCAAAGATCCCCTCTCAACATTCATAGACTTCTCCATTAAAAAACAAGACTAATAGTAATAATAATAGAAGTCACAATGCATGTGTAGATATTCAACACCGTTGCAAACTCTGGTCGAATGCGCCAAAAAGTTATACACTTTTGACGAAAGAACTAAAAGAACACGCAATCACCTACTTCGCAACAGCCTAACAATCCAATTTGACAAAGCCAATGAAGTACAATCAAATGACTATCTGAATTCCACACTCTCTTTCTATACACACACATATGTCTGTGAATTAGGTATAAAGGTGAACAAGGAGTCATCAAGAAGCAGAAAAGGATTGTACCTCTGCGTTGTTTGAGCTGAAGGGAGTTAAGAGATTGGCGGTTGGGGAAGGGAGAGGAGACGGCGGCGAGTTTATTGGTGGGGAGGCGGTGCATCAAGACGGCGGCCGCCGCCATAGAAGTAGAAGCTGCCGCTGCCATTCTACTTAGCCCGGAATCCTATTGCTATTCAATAATCAGTTTCGGAGTTTTCCCAATTTTTCCTACCCCTCGCAGCTCTCTCTCTCTCGCTCTCTCCGGATTAAAGAAAAGTCCGAATTTGGTTGTGAAATTAGGGAGAAAATTTCATTGCTATCCACATTATTTTGCAGGTCAATGCTCAGATGATTTTGGGCTGTTGACACGTGGAGGTCCACGGTTTTCTCATTGGTGTGTTCCTATCTTGAAAATCTTTCTCTATTTTAATTTTATTTTTTAATTATCTCATTTGCTTTTGACACCTAAATTGGGCTGCATCTTAGGTTTTAATCCAATTATGTTTGGGCCTATTTAGTTTTTCCTTTTCTTTTATTTCAATTATTACACTTCCATTTATTTTAGGTTTCAGTTAATGTTTGTTGATTAACGGTTTCATTCCATCGATTAGAGTCAATTAATTTTATTGGAATAATTTAGATTCTTTCAACAAAAGTATTTTTGGCATCTTAAATTTCCAATCAATAAGACAATCACATATTAACATGGAATATATATATATGTGTGTGTGTGTGTGTGATATCTTCAAATCGAACTATAATATATATATAGCCGCCACAGCACCACTTGTATTGGTATACATCATAAATCAATGCTAAATTACATTATTTCCCCCTTCATAAAAATGTATTGTGAAGATTCAAAATGAATTTTAAGAAAAATTGTAAAACATATTTTTAGTAAATAAATAAATAACAAAGTTAAAATATATATAAAAGTTATGGGATTATATCAAAAAAAAAAAAATGAAAAGTGCACGAAATAATATTAAAGAAGCATTACATGAGTGGAGAATCGTCTAATGTTCATTATTGCATTTGCATGCATGAAATGAAAGGAAATAAGTTTAATTAGTAGTAGTAATAAACATGTAATTTTATTGGTATGCAACTTAACTATGCTCTATCAAATATTGCATTTATATTATTATTTTTTTAAAATTATTTACATTACATATTTAAGTATAAATCATAACCTTTCATACCACTAAATACTAGTAGCAATTTGAAGACCTTTCATACCACTAAATACTAGTAGCAATTTGAAGATGCGTTTAAAAGGTGTCAAACTAGCATTAAAAAGTTATTTAATTAATTTTTTAATGATTGGATTTTGAACCTCAAAAGTAATTTAATTAAAATTTCTCATTTTTAATGATTGAATTTTTGAACCTTAAGAATTAAGATGATAGGTTTGATATTTTAAAGTTTTAAGAGTTCATTCATGAAAACCAAGATCAGAGTATATTTTTATGCATAACATGCTGCTTGAAACTTGAAATAAAACAATTTTTTGGGGGTAATTTGGTAAATGAAATGAAGATGGGAAATAGGAATTAGGGGAGTGGCGGTAGTAAAAAGCAAAGGGGGAGTGCATGTGGTGTCAGCGTGGAGCTGTCGGAATCACACTGTCATAAATACAGCCTCTCTTCCCCACACATTCTCTTTCCTCTTTCCCAAACATTCTTCTCTCTAGGGATTCATCCCTCGCCTCGTTTCCTCACCACCATGCTCTGAGTTTCCGCTCCGCCGCCGTTCCGTACTCTACCGTCGCCCATTCGAGATTCGGTAAGTTCCGCTCTTCATTTCTACCCCGTTTTCGTCGACTGATTCCGCCTGTGCTTGCAGATCAAGTAACCTTTTTAGCATCTAGGTCAAGTCCAAACGTAGACATGAATGCTCGGTAGTTTCATGATTTTTAGTTGTCGAGCTTCGATTTTCGGCTGCATTTTCTCGGTTTGACTTGCTGCTAGGTGCCTTTTGCTTGGGTGATTTTGGTGAATTATTGTCATGCGGTGTGAAATTTGTTTTGATCTGAGTTTCAGCTGTGTGTTTATGAAAATATGCGGAACTTCTTCACTTGGGTGTGTTTTCAGTTCAATTCCTTTTATAGCAATCATATATTTTCGTTTTAGTGTTTTCAATTCTTTTTTGGGTTTTTTTAGGGTTCCTTGATCGTGAGGCGTGTTGTGATCGTCTAAAATCTGGTTGATGGCGTAAGTTTTTGTAAAAACTATGCATGTATTTTGACTTGCGTCTCTAATCGTTTGTTTGTTTGTTTGTATAATCTTGGATTACGTCAACCTTAACGCATCTCTCTCTGTTGTTCGCTCGTACGTTTTATTTTTCTGTGTTAAGTCAACTCATGTCATCATACTCAAATTAAGACTCATTTTTGCTACCATTGTGTTTCTTAAACCACCAAGCCTCCAAAGTTTCTTTGTTAGTTTCCATAAAGGACTGAAAGTTTTCTTGTATCTCTCAGGATTTCTATGTAATGGAAGACAGCATAACAACTCCTACACTAATGGACTCGACAGCCTCTAAGATACTGCAGCTTCAGAAAGCATTTGCTGAACTTGAAAGTCATCGAGCCATTACTCTCAATTTGAAATGGAAACAGCTTGAGGAGCATTTTAACGGGCTCCAGAAATCATTGAAGAGACGTTTCACCGAGCTGGAAGAACAGGAAAAGGATTTTGATACCAAGATAGTCGAATCGAAAGAGATGTTGGAGAAGCGTAAAGCTGCTGTTGTGGCCCAGGAGCAAACCTCACTCGAGAGGCTTCAAGAGAAGAGAGATGCTGCAGTGTCTGCAATTGTGACTGCTATGGGGAATCATGAGAAGCCACTTTCTTCGTGTTCGGGAGCTTTAATTAGAGAAAACAAAGCTGAAACACCACTTCTGGAGGAGAAAGGCTCTGATGTATCAGTTACTAATAAATCTGTTGGAAATATGAATGCCCAGGTGAAATCTTACCCGGGGCTTGTGACATTGTGCCAAGAGATGAACTCGGAGGGACTCCATAAGTTTATATCTGACAACCGAAAGGATCTCGTTACTTTGAAAGAGGAAATACCTGTTGCTCTGCGTGCTGCATGTGATCCTGCCTCTCTGATTCTGGATTCACTTAAGGGGTTCTATGGTGCATATACGCCGAATTCAGATGCTAAAAAGGATTCAAACCTCATAGGCCTTCGCCGAACCTGCATAATGCTAATGGAGTGCCTCAGCAGTTTAATCTCAAGTCTGGATGTTGACTCAGTTTCTAGTATGATCTCAGATATTGCCAAGGAACGAGCAAAAGCTATTGCTGAAGAGTGGAAACCAAAGTTGGATTATCTTGATGTTGATGCCAGCAATGGAAATTCTCTGGAGGCTCATGCATTCCTACAGCTGTTGGCCACATTTGGCATTAATTCCGATTTTGATCATGATTGCTTATCAAAATTAATACCCATGGTTTCTCGCCGTAGACAAACAGCTGAACTATGCCGCTATCTTGGCTTGTCTGACAAAATGCCAGGTTAGTTACTCTTAACTAGTCAACTTTAAGATTTTGAGTACTGTTTTACCGCTAACATTCTTATAAATCTGATAGAAATTGAGCAACGCCTTCTGGTTTGTTGCCATGATATGGTCTCGACTCTCATCTCCTGCCCTTGTTGGCTATCTTTTCATGAACTTTGATATTGTTGTTTTTTGTAAATGTGCAAGCTCATATATTTTTTGGATCTAAGACGAACAACTTACCTAATTGTTGCCAATTTCCACAATTCTCGACCTTGTGATGTTGTATCAGGTGTGATTGATGTGTTGATAAAGAATGGAAGACAGATTGATGCTGTCAATCTAGCTTTTGCATTTGAGCTGACTGATCAGTTTTCGCCTATATCGTTGCTGAAATCGTACTTGTCCGAGGCCAAAAAAGTGCCATCACCTGCTAAATCTGGGAATGCATCACCTGGTGTCTCTGCACAGGTATGATTATAATTTGGACTCATTTATACCTGCTCTGTTTAATATTCTAGCATGACTGGAATCTTGAACGCTCGATGGTTGCATCAAAGCTAAATTCAAATGTTTATTTTTGAATCCTCACTTCCAGAATGATGTGAATGAGAAAGAGCTGACTGCACTCAAAGCTGTAATTAAGTGCGTCGAAGATCATAAGCTAGAACACCAATTCCCAGTGGATCCACTCCAGAAACAGGTTCTCGAAATCGAGAAAGCAAAGGCAGACAAGAAACGGGCGACAGAAGTCGCAAAACCGCAGTCCAAACGTCCCCGTGCTAACGTAGTTGCTCACGCACCTCGAGCTGCAAATGTTGCGAATGAAAAGAACTTCTACGGTGGAATGACTGATAGGTACCCTCAGTATGTTTACGAGAGACCAGCGTATGCTTATGCTGGGCCCGGGCCGAACAACCACCACGTTCCATCGTACGTTGGCGTGGGCACACCCGCATATAATTTCTCCCCCAATCATGGCAACTTCTTCGGGAATGCCTACCAGTATCACACAGCCTACTTGCACTAATCCTTTAGAGATTCTGAGACTCATCAAGATCCATTAACTATTAGAGTTGACCCTTCTCAGTGTTTGTGCAATGTTCGACTTATCAGCTACATTTTAATATTTGAAAAAAAAAAACGAAAAGAAAAAAAAAGAAAGAAGATTTTAGCCCTTGTTAATTTCTAGCCTGTTGTAAAAGCTAATATCACTGTCTTCTTCTAATAGATGCACTGTTTCTCATGTTTATATTGTATTTGCTCTGTTTATGACCTCTTTTATCTAGATGAAAATAGGAGAAGAATATGAGATGTAAAATGCATGCATGTTACAACTCTGATTACATCTAAATTTTTTAGTAGCATTTAATTTAAAAAAAAAAAAAAATACTTTCTTGGATGTTTTTGCTGTTCAATTTTATTGTTTCTCAAGAAAGTAATAAAATGTTGCTACCAATTTCTACAAATTATTTAATTTTTCACAACAAAATGTGAATCATGCAAGGGCCAAAACGATGAATAGAGATTCAAGAAATGCAACCTAAACCACATCACAAAATGGTGGGGCCCCTATGTGGATAAGTGATAAGGTATGAAACACAGTTTCACCCAATGAAAATCATATCTTGAAACAAAAACTACTCACAACCACCAATTTAGCAGCAAAAGATACTGTTTCTGCTAACTCAGACACCAGAAAAAAAGAAAATAAGAAGAAACTATATTTGTTTGATAGTGTTACTATAAGCAGCCCTTTTTCAATCAAGGAAAATCCCCCTAGCTCAGAAATGGCAGCTGCTGCTTCAACCATGGCCAGCCAACTCCAAAGCAACTTTGCTTCTTCACTCACAAGAAAGCTTGTCACTCCAAAGGGAATCTCTGGTGCTCCTTTCAGAGTCTTGCCTTGTGGGAGAAGGACCTCTTCCTTCACTGTCAAGGCTATCCAGTCTGAAAAGGTCCATCTCCACTTTCTCTATTTCATATTTCATTATATCTGCATTGATGAATAGGTTATGTGTGAGCAAGATTCATTCTTTCATGAGTTTTTACTTCAGACATATATGCTATGTGCTATTAATGATGATAGTGTGCAAGATCTTGTCCTAAATCAAGAACTTTTGAATTATATGCTCCATCTTCATACATTATAAAGATGTGGCCTAATTTGAATTTTCACCCTAAACCAATTTTTAAAATTTTGTTGTTTTCATGCATGCAGCCAACATACCAAGTGATTCAACCAATCAATGGTGATCCATTCATTGGGAGTCTTGAGACACCTGTGACCTCAAGTCCATTGATAGCATGGTACCTGTCCAACCTCCCTGCCTACCGGACAGCTGTCAACCCCCTACTCCGGGGTGTGGAGGTTGGGCTGGCCCACGGGTTCCTCCTAGTGGGACCCTTCGTGAAGGCCGGCCCACTCCGCAACACCCCGTATGCAGGCGGGGCGGGGTCGTTGGCCGCGGCCGGACTAGTGGTGATCCTCAGCATGTGCCTCACCATTTACGGGATCGCGTCTTTCAAGGAAGGCGAGGCCTCGACGGCCCCGTCGCTGACGCTGACCGGCCGGAAGAAGGCGCCCGACCAGCTGCAGACAGCGGATGGGTGGGCCAAGTTCACGGGGGGATTCTTCTTTGGTGGGATCTCTGGAGTAACTTGGGCTTACTTCTTGCTCTATGTTCTTGACCTTCCTTACTATGTTAAGTAAGTTGGAATGTGTATGTGTTTTTAAATTTAACTGATGGATATTTGAACAGAAAGAAGCTGTATATTGGTGCATTCTTATTTGTAATTTTGATGTTTTATGAAGGGTTTTTGGGTGTGGTTGTCGATCCAATAATGTTGGTATTAATAGGCGGTAAAATTAGGGGTTAGAATTTGGTACCGGACTTGCGATTTTCCAGGTCTTGAGTCAAGTCCGGCGGAATTTGGAACCCAGGGTTTTGAATTTTTTGACACAGGAATTGAGATTGGGATTGAGAATTAGAAATTTTCGGGATTCATGATTTTCCGAAATTACTTTTAAAATTTGGGAAATTTTAGTTCCGTTAGGAACTTCAGGACCAATTGAGACCATTCAAGTCAATTTTCCAATTTCGGGACTTAAGTCCCGAACGGGACTGCATCACAAAATTGGTAATTTTCAAGATTTCGAAACGAGTAGCCAGTCCCGACCCAATTCTCATACCTAGGTAAAACTAGTGGCATCGAGCTGAATACAATGCCGTTTAACGTTGTTTTTAAATATCGAAAATTATATCATCCAGTCCCCTATGTTATATTTTCATTTTATTTTTACACACTCAAATAACAATATCAACTGAGGAATGCAGCAGTTGAAGAATTGTGAAGAATTTGAAACTATGTGATAATTGTCAAATGATGATGAAGCTCAATTATAGTACTCGTCAAAAGATTGTTATGACAGATCGAAGTAGGTTGCACCATTTCGAAAATAGTTGTTTTTATAGCTTATTGGTAAACGTCCATGCTTGATTTTAGAGGCATCAAAATCGGCCTGGCCCGAAAAACTTTCGGCTGACCTAGCTTGTTTCAATTATTTCTCTTAGCCGAGGTATACACGAGTCGAGTATTTGCTTGTTCAGGCTCGAATTCGGTCCATAAATATCATGATCAAACTTGACTGAACTAAATTTTATTTTTTTTCAACTATATGGTTAGTATAATTTGAATTTTATCTTGATCAAACTCGTTTAGGCTCATATATGCTCATGTAAACTCGCTAAATAATAAATTGTATAATGGCATCAATCTATGTTGTCGAAAGTAAAAGCAGCTGCTAAATCGGCCTCCAAGCGCTGTTACGTACCGTTATTCAAACCGTTAAATTGAAAGTAAAGCAAATCTAAACAAGAACTGCAAAGGAAGAAAATCTTAGTTACTTAACCTCTGAACTTGAGCACCCCAAGCAAGAGCTTGCACAGTGCCTTGAATGATGTAGAAATGCACGTGGATGGTGACCTCATAAAGATTTTCCTGTTACTGCTTCAGTTTTACTACATGCATGGAAATAGTATATGCATATTGAAATCTTCAGGTCCTTGGCTTCACCCGTTCTCTCAGGCATTGAAGTGAAGTGCATTAAATCAGAGGCATGTTTGGTTAATTATTTATGCAATGCAACCTACCTGTCTCTTTTACACTGTAATGTGGAGTAGTATAATTATCTAAATATCTCATTTGTAGGGCATTGACACAATGTGGTCCAAGTCTCATGAGCCATTGATCGAGTTTCTTCTGTGGAAAATATCCAGTTTGTGATAAGTTGTCTATATGGGGTAGACTTTTCAAAGAAAACAAAGTTGTCTGTTTTGAGCAATTTGTGAGCCTACAATACTAGCTATATAGAAAGACACTTTCTCGTAGCATATAGTATCTTATAATTATCACTGCTTCGAGGACTTCCCCAAGTGAAATCTCAGGCATGGATAGGTAGGTATCTTTGTTTCTCTCTCTCTTGTTTGTGATTTCTGTAACTAGTGAAGGAAAACTGGTTCTTATCTTTGAATGGAGACTTGATTCCAAAAATATTAACTAACTGACGTTATGAAGTTCTCTTCAATCTCACAGAATTGATCAATCACAAGCAACCGAGACAACGTTGGCCGGGAAGTTTAAAACGAGCACCCATGTCACCGCCTTGGACGGAATAGTGAACGTGAACTCCCTCTTCACGGTGGCCGTCTTCATCGGATTCTCCATAACCGATCCCTCTTCCAGCGACACCGGCCAGCTGGTGGCGTGCAAAGCTGACAACGAAATCGTACGACGCCTCGTTGTATTCGAGGTCAGCTCCTTCAGTTGGTTTCTCTTCTCATCTCTCATTGCTCAAACCTTGAAGCTATACATCAACTTGCTGAACAACTCGGACCAGTTGGATCCACACAGAGCTCATGTGGACAGGAGGTTGTTGAAAACTGGTTTGCTCGGATCAGCAATGGGTTCGCTGTTGGGGTCGATTTTCTTGATGCTTGCAATCTCGAACTTTATACAGGTGAAGCTAGGGGTGTTTGCTTGTGGAGGGAAGACGATATGGTCCGTCGTGACATTGGCCGTGTGTGTGGGTTCAGCGCTCTTGGTGTATTTCGTTACTTCGATGTACGCCTTGATTTATGTATAGAAGAGGGGGAAAGATATATAGTATGTTGATGCATTTCTTATTTCTATGATCTAAACAGTTGGCACAGAATCTGCATATCTACAAAAATATTTTCTCACAATCAACACTTACACCCATCCCACTCCATCCAAAACAATCTCAGCCAACTGAATGTCACCGCTCAGCTTCGATGCTTTGTCAGGCGGCAGGAACGAGAAGCCGTCGAGCAGCTTCGTACACTTAAGATGCCATTTCTCCATCAAGAACTCGATTAGATGATGCCCACTATAAAATGGTTGATTACAACAAATATACATGTCATGTGCTTTTGTTTGAAAATCCAAGATTTAAGAAGTGAAGCTGCAGTTATGTTTAGAATAAGTACCTTCTGTTGTGATAGGTTGTGATGAAAACGGAATCTGGGCATTTCTGTAGCAAAAATGTGACGGTCGCAAATAGATCATCGAAGGCTTTGCGATATGAAAACGAAAATTTAGTTTCAACGAAATATACGTGTAAAATAAATCTCAAGAGTTCTTCAATCTTACCACTTGCATCGTAGAGCACATCAGCTCCAAGAATGATATTTGGGTGCAGATTGAAGATCGGAGCATCAAATACACCCCATGTTAGCCCCAACACCTACAGGTACGATACAGATCAAGGATTTGACGAACAATGTGTTTTTACATGAAACGAACAAGGCAATGACGCATACCTTACATTTGAGATCATTTATGTTGCAAACATGTCTCATGTTACTCAAAACCTGAAGGCGAAGGAAAAAGGCACAATCAAGATCATGCTAGGTGTTTAATTTGGATGGTAGATTATATTGAGTTACTGACAATATATATTAAGCTACAACTGAAAGTAAACACAGCCTAGAAAGTTTTCTTTAGACTGATATATTATATAATCTTATCCAACATTGAAGTTCGCAAAATTTCACTGAACTGAGACATACGTAAAACATAGAAAGCACCGAAACTGAAGTATGACCTCAAAATTTGGCGATTGGTTATTAACCAAAACTGGGGCGCATATCAGATGGCCAATAACATAAGAAGTTGAAATTCTATTATCAACCGTGACTGTTTCCAACAAGATACAAACAACAAATTCATGATGATGGAGTGAGAAAGCCAAACCTCTGCTTTGTTTGCATCATCAGTCAATGTTACATCTGCATCCACTTTCGCAGCAACTAATCCAGGCAACGAAGTTCCAGCACCAAGCTGTTTTAGTTAAAATGAGATTGAAATAAAACCATCTGAAAAAAGGTGGACTGTAATAGTAACCATCTCACCTCAACAACATTAGCCCCAGAAAACCGTGATTTTTGTTGCCAAACATACTCAGCCAGGATCACGCTTGAAGGCCACACAAATAGTCCATATTCTTCCTTCACATTCTAATAGGACACAGTTGAATGAATATCTGAAAACATTGCAATACAAAGCTCGCTTGCCACTTCCTCTTACGTTATACCCTCTTCTCTCAACTTCAAGATACATAATTAAAACAAGGATTATTACCTCAACGATGCTGATGGAGAAACCATCTCCGGGGTTGCCAAAGTAATGCTGAGAATATGCGATCATGTCTTGATTAGGTGATGATTCAACTGAATCTTCGCCATCCTTCTCAACGATTGAGGTCTGAAGGAAGTGCACAAAGACTGTGAATCCAACTCGACTTAGATAACGAATGTTTTGAGTTCCAAATTAACATTATATGAACGCAATACAGCTCATGAACAAATCAATATAACCTCAATATAGTATTTTGAATACAGGTAGAAGATAGCTTCTGAATCAGGATTTAATCGAAATATTTGGGCAGGCATTATATGTATGTATGTAATAGTCTATAATCATCACCCAAATTGACAGGGTGAGTCTGGCGATTTTACATTATTTACTTATTTTACTTCGAACAGTAAAATCCAGCCCCAATTCGACCAAGCTGCATAATTCTCTTTGCGGAAAAAAGAAAAAGAAACAGTAATTAGCAAAACCCTAGTATTCAATATTGTTTAGTTTGTTATTGATCCTCAGTCAAATGCATATGCATTGCTCCGTAATTAACGAAATTTACACCCTTCAATACTTGACGCACACAAAAGTAACCACTCAACACCAAAAAAGAGAAAGGAAACGCGAAAACAGACCTAATCCCGATAATGTTCTCTTCGAAAAGATGTTCATGTATTGTTTCAAGTTACGAACTTCAATCAAACTCATTCGAACATCATCTTCGTGGAAATTCAAGAAAGTAATACCTTTTCTTCCTCTTCTTGAACGAATTGAAGCTCCAAATCCGATCTGCGCCCATTACTCTTGGTTCTGTAAGCCATGTAAATGCTCGTAATTAGCAGAAAACAACCAGCTTTTCAGTTCATATGAACCCTTAACCCATAAATTACTTATTCACAGTAATATCTACTTTTTCTTCCCCTTTTTCCCTTTAAACATGGTCACCTTTTTTCCTTTTTCTTTTATTTTAGTAGTATTACTTTTTTGGGAAAAGGGTCATATAAACCTTCATGTTTAATCCAAGGTACAATTAAACCCTTTATGTTTTTTTGGGTACAAATACACCCTTAATGTTGGTTAAAGGGTCATATAAACTTTACTCCAAGGTACAATTAAACCCTTTATGTTTTTTTGGGTACAAATACACCCTTAATGTTGGTTATTAATGATATTTGTGCCCTCTACTAACCCCAGCTATAAAACCGTTAATTTTTCCGTTTGTTGAACATTATGGGACCCATTTAATAACTATATATAATTATTTGACTACAAATTCCACATATTATATATATGTGGAATTTGTAGTCAAATAATAATAATATGTGAATATTAGTGCACGTATGATGAACAATTGGATCTATTCATGTTTTAATAATAATATGTGGAATTTGTAGTCAAATAATTGTATATAGTTATTAAATGGGTCCCATAATGTTCAACAAACGGAAAAATTAACGGTTTTATGGCTGGGGTTAGTAGAGGACACAAATATCATTAATAACCAACATTAAGGGTGTATTTGTACCCAAAAAAACATAAAGGGTTTAATTGTACCTTGGAGTAAACATGAAGGGTTTATATGACCCTTTAACCAACATTAAGGGTGTATTTGTACCCAAAAAAACATAAAGGGTTTAATTGTACCTTGGAGTAAACTTGAAGGGTTTATATGACCCTTTTCCCTACTTTTTTTACATATATTTTTTATTTTATCCCTTTTATGAGCTTGTTTAATTTTGCCATGCTTCTTTTTATATCCGACTAACTCAATTGATATGAGTTTAATTAACATTTTGCTAAACGGCGTCAATTTATAAATCATACTCACTGCGTCCTAATTAAGGTGGAACATATTTTCTTTTTTTAAATTGATAACGAGAATCATTATTTGATAATTGATCACTATAAATCAAATTTAATAGAACTTGATCCATAAATAAAGGATAAAAGAAAGTTTTCTTGTAGTTAAATACTCGAAGTCTTGGACTGACATATAGAAATTACAAATGTTTTCGTAAGTGTCGATAAAGACGCAATACAATAGAGAGTGTGGTGGGTCCATTACCATAAATTAAAATTTTCCTAGGTGTTTTTTGAACGGATAAAAATAGCAAATTAGAAACTTATTTCATGTAGGAAGAAGTATTAAATTAGATTCGGCGACCACTTTATCACTTGATTTTTCCTTTACCAAACAATTGTTCCAAGGAAACAAGAAGTAGAAATTTATTCTATTTATAACAAGAACAACAAAACATTTTTTTATATAGGGAGGAGCTTCCCTATTTCATTTTTATATAGCCATTCAATTAAACTTAGTATTTTATATAAAAATTCAAGCAAAAAATGTGTATTTAATCAATTCACAAATTTACCAATTTTATTATTTACGTCCATTCACGAATTTATCATTCAATTTTATTTTTCTGTGAAATTGAATCACCCACTACTTATAATATATAATAAAAGTGACCATGTTTCACTTTTGGGCCATCCCACTAAAAGTGACTACTTTACTAAAAAGAAAAACTTTTTACTTTTAAAATACATCACTCCTACTATATTCACACACAACACTTTAATTTCTTATTCTCCTGCCGACTTCCTTATGGCCACTTTTAGCAGGAAGGATGGAGTATAATAAACTAAATGAGATTCAAACTAAGTTCAATACACATTATATTTTAAATTAAATTATTATTTTTAAATGAGTGTCGAATTAAATATAGTATTAACAAAATGAGGAAAGCAAGAACGTTACAATATTGAAAATGCAAAATAGGAAAAGAAATCTAGTTCACATTCCGACCACAATAAGTTGGAATCAAAAGTCCAAAAAGCAAAGCATTATTCTCTTTTCTTTTTAGTCCAGTTACAATATAAGTTGTACCGCAATGTACAGCTTCCCCAAGCAACACCCCTCCGCAGCTCCACGAACAATCTCCACCTGAAATTCAAAGCCCCCGCATTTTCCGGCCGCCGCTCCTGCAATCCCACCCATGTCGGCGTAAGAACCTTATCTCTCTCGAATCTCTCCATCATTAACATTTTCTCCTTACTCATTCAAATTTATGCAGATCTGCAGACGATTACCCGAAACCCTACTCCCCTCCGCCGCCGCGGACTCACTCCGGTGGCTCGTCGGGCGCCGTGGCCTCCACCACAAGCGTCCACGTGACCGCCCTGGACGGGCTGGTGAACGTGAACTCGCTGTTCACCATCGCCGTCTTCGTGGGGCTATCCCTGACGACGCCGGGGCAGCACAGCCTGGAGAACCCCTCGGCCTGCGACGCCGGTGTCGACGTGGCGAAGAAGCTGCTGGTGTTCGAGGTGGTCTCCTTCAGCTTCTTCCTGTTCTCCTCGCTGGTGGCGCAGGGCCTGAAATTGGCCATCAATCTGCTGAACAGCAAGGACGTGGACGAGATCTTTAGGGCTCACATAAATCTGAAGGTGCTGCGGTTTGGGATGATGGCGTCGGCGACGGGGTCGGTGATGGGGTGCTTGTTCCTGATGCTGTCGATGGTGAATGTGATCGAGATTAGGCTGGGGATGCTATCGTGTGGGAGCAAATCGACGGTTCACGCCGTCACCGCCTTGATTGTTCTGGTCACTTCTGCTCTTCTTGTTTACATCTCTACTGCTGTGTATGCCTTTCTGCATTGAGCGCAACCTGTTTCGGCTTATTTCATTCTTTTCTTTTTCTTTTTGATCTCTCTCTTCCGTTATAAGTCGTGTTTCATTTTATCGCGCTTTTAGTTTGATAACGGTGAAACCTGAGATGTAACAGATAATGATACTACAAGTTTGGTGATTTTGTGAAAGTTTTGGTAGATTTTGTTGTCGGTGGAGTCTTGTTTATTACTACTAATTTATTTGTTTTCTTAGTTTTAGTTTTTAACCAACAATTTGGGAATATAAATAGATTATGTGCAGTTGACGAAAATGGATATTTCAAACTTCCCATGATTGTTTGGGTAAATCATTTTTGACTAGATTGGGAATGCAGTGATGTCTGGATAAAATTAAGCTCACAAGTCAAATATATTTTGAATTTTATACAAACAAAAAAAATGACATGGAAATACTAAGTATTACTTATCAATTTTGGGGCTTATTAAGAATTCAATTGGTGCATTAGTTGTAAAGAGTGAGTGAGACAATTGATTCATCTTCAACATATAACTTAATGATAGTGTGGAATCAATAACCAACCTCATATTTAATATTGGCGCAAGGCTGATTGAATAGTTTGATTAAGATTTGAGCCCTAATTCTGCGATCCTCCTTTTCCCCTGGAGTCGGTAAATTTTCGATGGATCTGCTATGTAATTAAGCCTCCTCCTATGAAGATGAACGCGAAGAACAACGTCGCCGGCGGTGGCGAACCCAGCTGAATCGCAATCCGTTTCCGCAGAAGAAAAAATCAGGAATTTCTCCCAAAATCCGCCCCAAAACAGGTTAAAACCTTTGATTCTCTACCGCGGCGTAAATCCTCTGTGTTCAATTCATTCCCACAGCCCAAATCTGTTATGATAGGGAATAGATTGAGCATTGCATAAGACTGGGCGGGAGAGGAGAAGGGGGAGCAACATGCTCATGCACGTGTGAAGGAATAACTACCATCTAATGCAACAAGTAGAAATAGGTCATGTGGCGGTGACAGTTGATATGGGGAGACAATAAATGCTTCACACGTGACCTATTTCTACTTGTGATTTCTTCATCAGGACCACTTAGTGTTCTGCCTTCTGCTTCGGGTATGGGGAGACAATAAATGCTTGAAGCAAGCTCTACAGCATCCAACGTAGGTACAGTAAGTGGTACCGACTCAAATCCTAATGTCAAATACTCGAATCATCAGTGAATCGGTGCAAATCCTAAAGCTTTGATTGGTGCAATAAATTGCATAGCTTTATGCTTATAACGACATGTCCATTTTTGCATTGTTGCAGCCTGCAACTACCAAAGGTAAGCCAACAAAGCTGCATACGGAAGCATCGGATTGGCTTGTTGCATTTCGACACGAGACAGAAGGTGGTCGAGAGGTTTCCTCACCAAAGCTCAAACACAATGAAAATATGGATGGTGAGTAACATCCTTGTATTGTGAATACAGTAGCACCAGTTTAAGGTTAGGTTGTTTCAGGTCACAGTGCTCCCTCACTTCAAATGTCCAGTGTACCTTGTTGTATCAAATTTTGCATTAATAAAACAAAATTTGGCTATGATTCTTGATGCTTTATTCACTTTCCATTAGATATGTTTACCTTCTGCATATGTCTATGGTAGCTGGTAGAATGAAATACGAGATAATGTTGATTTTCATCTTCATTTCATCAATGTATAACCACAAAATGAAATACGAGATTGGGGCACAAACAAAAATAAGAACAGTCACTAGGTTAGCAATTCTTGTCCAGAAGCAAAATACATAAAAAGCAAAGAACAAAATCAACCCCAAATTCAACTGTTCTTGCTCTTCTTCTTCTGTTCTTGAACCTGGCATGCTGCGCATATTTTCTTCCAGCAGCGGGCAACTATGGCGCCCGGGATTATAACCCACCACATATTTGCAAATATATAGTACGCATAATAGTAGAACATATTCGTTGCAAAGTCGTCTCCCTCCAAGATAGCCGTTGCAAAATACACCACACACCCGTATAGCTGTCCGAGACAGATTGCTAGTTGAAGTATGTAGCTGTATGACTTCTTCCTCGCAATTGCGTACCTGCACATGGCAAAGATTTGAAATCATCAAATTTTATAATTATATAGCTATTTTTGTGTCACAGAAATCATAGTTGAAATTTTGTGCCTACACTGCTAGGAGACAAGCCGGACCCTCGATAGCCGCTGTGATCCCTTCAATGGCAACAACAGCCGAGTCACGGCCAACGTACCTTGAGTCACCTTTACTGTATTCTTTCCCTAGAAATAGTCAAATGTGAGTGGTGCTCGACAAGAAAAACGAGTATTATAAGGTGGATATCAAGGGGTTTCAAGTGACTTACAAACTTCTGCAAGGTACTGTGGGGTCTTCAGTTTGTAAAAATCTGGGGTAAAGACGAAGTAGCCCTCGAGGATAATGTGTGTGAGACCAGTGAATATCCACCAGCACATCAGTATCCTATCAAGTTTTGAGATCTTATGAATCCTCCCTTGATCATGTAAAACAATTGAGAATCGTCAAGATAGCCTCAGTTTCACTACGATTAATCAGAATAAAAGAAAAGATGTTTACTTTGACAAAAGCACAAGAAACAATAGATGTTTTTACAAAAGGCTTGTAAACATCAAGAGCAATATTTTGAAAGATAACATTTAGATTAGAGACTACAAACAAATAGACCGATTCTACAGAGGTGCATAAAGTATCAAGAAACAATAGAGGGAGAAATCAAGAAACAAATGCAAATAATGTAAACAAAATTACATTGAGTGAATTAAACATTTAAGACAAACGTATTGCACGAGAGCATTGTAATTTGACAATACGAACTATGTGACCAAGTAAGCAACATATAGGCTCACAAACGAGGGAGTGAAGTTGAGAAGCAATACAAAACAGAAATCGAGGGATTACCAGATAGTAGCCACATTAAGGAGACTACCAACACAGACGAGGCACCATAGACGGCGAGGATGGTCGACTGAGAGAGGAAAATAGGAACATAGCCCGGCAACTTCAAATCTCTTGGCACATAGGGGTGATCGATATGTCCTTCCATAGTCATTTTCGTAGTTCTGATCCAAAATCTATTCAGTGGAAAAAAGGAAGAACAGAGATGAGCATATTCAGATCAGAGTTGAGTGACATCTACAAAAATCTCAAGAATTGAATTCTCTATAGATAGGATGTTGCGAAATTAAATGTGGCGAATGGCGATGACAAGAAAAAAAATCCTAAAAGATCAAACCTTTTTTTAACACAAAAAACACAAAGTAAAATTTTTACTAATGTGAATCCCTCGTCAACTGTTCGTATATTTAAAAAGAACATTAGAAAAAAGATGCTGCGCAGCCTGACAAAGCTTTCGGATGCCTTTCTTGAATTGTTTTTTGCTTTTTTATCTTTATTTTTAAGTGTTTAACGACAGAGAAGATGAAAACTAGAATAGGAGAGAAAGCAAACTGAAGTAGTAGAAGCTGCATTGAGAAATTCAAGGTATCAAATCTTTAAATTTTGACATTAATTAACAGGGTTTTGGTTAAGGCACCAAAAATTTAAAAGATTCAATGAGTAGATTATCCATACCACAGTCAACAAAATTGAAACTTACAAAAGGAAATGTATGGCGATATAAAATATGTTGAGTATTGCATACACGTAAATTCGTCGATATACTCGAACAGACCTGCATCAATTTTTTCGAGATTGCTTTTTCCTCTCTCTCTCTCACACACACACACAAAACCTATTAGAGGTTGGAATTTGCAAGCAGAAGTAAGACACGAAGAAGTAGAATTTGGTAGACTAAAACCAGAAACTCGATTTTGCTAATTTAACTGAATTAAAAGCTGAGACTTCCTGCAATCAAACCAACTGAAGCTACCGAAAAAATAAAAAAATTAGAAAATTCCCCAATTATCAACACATCTCACTGTTCAACATGCCGAACATGAATCGAGATTCACATCTGCTCGTGTTTCGTAGAAATGGAGGGGGAAAGATAAAGCAAATAAAAAATGGTAAAAACAACAGAGGTTAGCGAATACTCACAGAATTGTGGTGATGAAACCGAGAAGGATTGGAATTGGATCATAGACAGGAAATGCAGTTGATGATATATAGATATGCGATGGCAATACCCTGAGTTGGAATTTAATCTTTTACTGGCGCAACGCAAAACAGATCTAATCACTGATTCACTCTCAGTCTATCGCACACACTATTTAATATTTTTGTACTAATAACTATCCTAATTCCTAAACTCTAAATCCCTACAATTTATTTATTAATTAATTCTGTTTACCAAACTCTCTTACTGCCATTTACCAACCAAAGAATGCTTATTGTAATAATTATTCGCTTAAGTTCTTTAATCATTTCCATGTAATAAATCCAAAATTAATTGTTACTCCCTCCCTCCGTCCCTCAATAAGTATCCTCTAAGAAAAAAATTTGTGTTCCTCAATAAGTGTCCTATTACAAAAATCAAGACAAAAATAGTATTAAATTTCCAATTTTACCCCTTTCATTATTGAATTACTTTTACTTTTTATGTTTTCTATACAATTATTAGGGATAAATAGTGAAAATTATTAATTGTATTGATACATGGATTTTTATGTTTGGGAACACTTATTGAGGGACGGAGAGAGTATATTTCAAGAATAATTAAAAAGAAAATGCGTTTATAATAATTCTTATTTACTTGTTATGTATCAATAATAATGTAAAATGGTATACTCTATTTATCTTATTATTCAATATGTCTCATCTTTCTTTCATGAGAATCTTGTTAAATTAAATATGTTTTATACTAAAAATATAAAACAATTCACACTTTAAATCCTCTTTCTTAATACATGTCCGATACAATATCATGTATTTGGTAGAAAAGTGAGATGTACTAACTTAATCTCACTATATCATGCATTTGGTAGAAAAGTGAATTTTGAGACAGCCCGAGATTATAATCTCGGCCCGCCACTGTAGATAAGGATATGGAGGGATTATAATCCCTCCAACCACTAGGTATTATTTTTATCTCATGTCTACAGTAAAAAGTGCATTAACATCAAAATATCATTATACCCTTTACCTCTCTCCTTCACAATCTACATTGGGCAACACACCTCACTTATAAATTCGCAGTGATATCCACCCGTTGTTAAAAAGTAGACATGGATGATATAATTTAAACGTAGAAACCACATTAGCTTTAAGGACATTATGATATTTGTACTACAAAAAGGTTCCTAAAGATTATTTTAATCTTTCCAACCAAATGAGATATTATTTTTATCTTATAGTTGAAATTTCCTACCAAATGAGAGATAAGATTAATTTTATCACCTCAAATCTCATCCCCCAATATTATTTTAATCTCATCTCACTATATCTCATCTCCCCTACCAAATGGACCCTAACTAAACAAATTGAACGAGATGATCCCATCATACTTAAGTTTTCGCCTCCAGAATTATAGGTAATTAATTAATTTAATAAAGTTGTAATAACTGAAGTTGGGTACCTAAGACTATCTCGACTGCTATATGTGAATTTAATAACTACAACTAACAAAACAAAAAAACAAAAAAAAACTACAGCTTTTTTTAAGTCGCTTCAAAATTATTTAATTTAACGTTATAAGTCGCAATTAGCTTATATTTCATAATTAAATTTTAATTTTATTTTTTAATTTTAATTGAATTTTATACATAGTAAGAGTACACCCCACCCGAATATAAATATATTTTTTTTAACATTTAATATTATTTTTAATCAAATTTGAAGATTCATAGATTAATTAAAAATAAAATATATAATTTGAAGAAAATATTTTTAAATAATTATTAATTATGATTTGTTATAGTATAACATATTTTTATTTAAAAAATAATAATAATTAAAGTGATAAATTTCACTATAAACATGAAGCGTAGACAATCGATAAAGTGTTTCATAAATGGACGAATGATCATACCAACCAATTCACGAACTCAATGAAACTGTACTTTTACTTTATTTTTCGAAGTTCATGTTCCCTGTAATCGTTCATCATTCATCGTTCATAAACGAAAGTAATTTAGCAAAAAACAGTTAGCCGCATATCGCGCTTTTTATTTTTAATTGAACTTGAAGGGAATCATACATCTACTTATTAAGAAAAACAATTATGAATTAGCTTTTTAGGATAAAGTACATTAATGGGCATATAAGAAAAAATGAAAATCTCTTTGAACATAATTTCTTTATTATTTTATAACGTTTATTAAATTAAATTTTAATAAACAGAAACCTCTTCCAAACCAAAAAATATTACTCCAAAATTTGATAAGTTTTATAAGAAAAATAAAAAAAGGAAAAGGAGAGGAAAAGAAGTTCTAAGTTAAGAAATGAGGAAGTTGTTGACGGGTGGGTCACCATGTACTGCGCTCTTCACCTTCAAACCTCACATTAAATCGCTCCGACACTCTTCGCTTCCATTTTCCAATTGCAATTCATCTTTCATCAATTAATCTCCACCAACAACAAGTAAGATTCTTCCTCACACTCGCTTTATGTGTTCCAATCACTCAAATGCATTATTGTTTCGTTGTTTGTTAGCTAACCGGTACTTGTTTGCAGTGGGCTTTCATTTTTTTTTCGATGACTTCGAAACAATTTACGATTTATCTGGATTGTAGAATTTTCTGGTTATTTAGAGTTATTCGATTTTTTTAGGTGCCAAATCGAAATTTTAGCAAGAAAGTGATTTGGGGATGGTTGATGACCTTTCTAGGTTTTGTGCTATCCTGCATATTGTTATTCTAGTGTGCAACTCTTGCTAATTTGTGGCCGACCGTTTTTGCTTGATTTTTTGTGTGTGTTTTGAGTGAAATTGACAAATTTATATGCAGTGACCCCCCAATTTTATTGATAAATACATGAATAATTA
Organism: Leonotis leonurus; assembly: GCA_026898415.1. Classification (NCBI taxonomy): domain Eukaryota; kingdom Viridiplantae; phylum Streptophyta; class Magnoliopsida; order Lamiales; family Lamiaceae; genus Leonotis; species Leonotis leonurus. The sequence continues at coordinate 4,122,790 of JAPKLX010000007.1, forward strand.
CATCAGGGTGCTGCATTGATTTTTATTGGTAATCATTAGGAAATTTCAGCAAGAATTGAGTTTTAGTTCAGCAGAAGATCAAGCAGTTAATGGAGGCCATAAGATTTGAAAGAGTGGAAGTGTTAAAACGCTATAATCGTTTCATGAAGTTTGCAACTATTTTATTTTTGTATGGAACACTTGAATGCTTAGCTGATATTATATTTTAGAATCATAAATAGTTAAATATCAATAGGAGAAGCATCTAATATTCATGATATTTTCTTTTTAACTGTTAATTTTCTGAAGATAGTTAATATTGTAGTTATATGGGAGTTTTGGAGGAAACAGATGAGGGATATAATGAGGGTGAAGCTTTATAGATTCACCTAACAAAGTCTCTTCTTGGTTTGGCAATGTCAAACTCTTGAAAATGATCCCAAAAAATGGCTCTATAACTGTTGCGATATTGTGAAACTGTTTAGATCCATCTATCTATAAATGTTTATCATGAATATTTGATAGTATGTACTCTAACCTCCTCTAAGTGGGATTCTCGTCTCTCAAGTAACATGTGAAGCTAGTTGTTTTGGAAATGAATCTTGATGATACCTTGAAGGATCATATATTAGACAATTTTAAGAAACATGTTCTTGGTTTTTGTACAACAAGGTAATTTTGGCTTCTCATTGATTTGCAGTGATAGACGAGAAGGCTGGTGATTCAGATAAAGAGGATTTGGACTCAAGGGACTCTGAAGAAGACGATCTTGTTGAACCTGAGAAGGAATGGTCCAGAGAAGGAGGTGAATTTATCGAACCACATGTAGGTATGGAATTCGACTCAGAAGATGATGCCAGAAGATTCTACAACGATTATGCAAGGAGGGCAGGGTTCGTTGTGCGCGTCATGCAACGACGTCGTTCTGAGATAGATGGTAGAACTCTTGCTCGTCGTCTTGGATGTAACAAACAGGGCTTTTCCCCGAATACAAAAGGTGTGAATGGGCCCGAGAAGAAGCCACGGCCTAGTGCACGCGAAGGTTGCAAGGCAACGATACTATTCAAGATGGAGAAATCGGGAAAGTGGACAGTGACGCGATTTGTTAAGGACCACAACCACCCTCTAGTTGCCACCACTGAAGATAACACGAATGTGGTATGGCTACGCTATTTCTCGTCTCATGCAATATATCATATCCATATACCATTATTTGCTCGTGTTGTATCAAGCCTTCAACAATTGTTACACCACTGCAGATTGATAAGGACAAGAGAATCCATGAACTTGCACGAGAGCTGCAACGGCAAGAAGAACTATGTGCTGCATATCGAGAAAGATTAATCAACCTTCTTACGACTGTTGAGAGCCAATCCGATCAGATGTCGTCAAAAGTTCTAGCAGTGGTAGAGAGTGTGAGGAAAGCAGAAGCTGAAGCTCTTACCGAAGCACTAATGTTGGCCTCCGATAAGTAAGTGTATATTGTAAGAAGAGTATTGTTGCTGTTGTTATTCTTAGTATACTTATGTCAGATTTTTGTAAGTTGGTTTCATGACATTACATGAACATGTCACTATAATATTACTATTACTCTTTACATCCTCTCTTGCTCTAAACTGATACTTAAGGATATAATGTTAATTTCTCAAAAATGTACAACATAAATTTGTATATTAATATTGAAGAATATGAAGAGGAAACTGATAATTATGGGATGATTAAATATTTGAATCATTAAAGTAAAGACTGAGCTTTGAATGCCTATTATGTATGGATTGATTTCTGGCTTTCAGATTGGACATATGATATATGAAAAAGTGCAAACGATAGTTCGTGAAAACGTTTTTAAATAAAAGAACAAAAAAGTTTTCAGTGTTGACAGTGGGATTCGAACCCACGCCCTTTCGGACCAGAACCTTAATCTGGCGCCTTAGACCAACTCGGCCATATCAACATGTTACTATTTTGATTCAATTTAACAATATTTAAACTAACGTTTAATATGGAATCTCATACTAATCCTAATTTACATAATAACTGTAGTAATAAATAATTTCATTAAAAAAAATACAACTGAGAGAGCTCAATTATGTGTGCAGAGATAATTTAAGATATCATTGAAGCAATGAATATTTGCGTAGTAAAAGTTTCTCATGTATGTAGAGAAGCAAACAGGACAGCACATGAGTTAATTAAACATGTAATATCTGTTAATTCAATAGAAGTATGATATGATTCTTGGACTCCATGACTATATGATCTTCTATCCCTAGACAAATGAATGAATTTGCTTTAACCTTTAAAAAAAAAAAGTAATTTCATAAAAAAATTAAGAGATTTAAAAGATGGGATAACCGTAGTCAAATATATTTAATGCATGTGAGTCAATTTTTCATCTATATAAATCTATATATAAGTGTCCTTGATTTGTTTCTCAAGAAATTTGTCCTCGACATATCAAAAACAAAAGGAACTCTAAATCAGATTCAATCTAAGAAGGTTGAGAATGAAGAAGAGATTAGTAACTACTAACTAGTAAGTCCATGTTAGGAGGTTTCTCGACTTTCTTATCCATGAGTCCAATGGCAGTGATTGAAATTAAATTTGTTTTGCATATTTTTTCAATTTCTTTTCAAATTATATTTATTTATTCATTAATGAAAAAAATGAGAAATGTATTTTAAACCAAACCTTTTCATTAATACATTTGATTAGGGTTGACAATCGGGTATGACAGGTAGGGATAGTTACTATTAACCGTCACCCGTCACCCATCCAGTAGCTGCCACCCATCACCCGTTAGGTACCTATTAACCCACCATTCGTGGGTATCTATCATTCTAAAATATATAATTTTAATATTTTAAGATATATTATATATAATTTTTGATGAGAATCATATATAATTTTATATAGAAAATAAATAAATATGGTTAATATTAAGTGGATACGAGAGATTTTGCAGACATATGAATTTCGCGCATATGATAGTTTATATTCATACTCGAATAGATACAAATTTTTCTCAAACACACCCCTATTGTGGCCGCGTGTGTCAGTTATCCATGGTGATCCCTACATCTGATGTATGATGGAATTTTGCAGTGGTGGTTCCTCGAATTTTAATCGGAAATAAAGATGACAATACATCCCAATCCGGTCCAACTACAACTTTTCAGAATTTGTACACATCAATTTTTAGGTCCGGCTGAGCAGGAGTTTCATATTTCATAGCTCAAATTAAAACGTTATTATATATTAATATCAATTTACATAATATTTTAATTTAAACATAATTTATTTGACAGATTAATTATTGATTAAAACACTATTTTAGTTATAATGGTTTATAGAATTATTTAATTAATTTTGTAATCAATTTTTGATATTTAAAGTCAATGTTAGAAAATAAAATATATAAATCATCTTTGAAAATTTCTAAATCTTTATTTGGTCAAATATCTAGCAATCAGATTCGCTGCTCAAGTCTCGGAATTTAAGGTCAGAATGCGTCCAAATACCTCGATTCGATTACAACACAAGTTTCTCTATGTATGATTAATTGATTATTGTTTAAAACAAGAAAAAATCTGAAATTATGGATAAAAATGTACTCCAACCATGTGTCCATTTGACCACTTAATGAGATCAAGTGGACGAGTAAATCGGAAAAAATAATCAATTTGGCAAACGTAGAAATTGCCTCATAACATTAACGTAGTTTTGGGACAGAGTGCGTTTGCCATTTTAACTAAAACGTTAATTCAAAAAAGGAAGAAGAAAACGGATATGGCAGTAAATAAGGGCCTGAAACATCAGAAATAACAAATCAGATTCAGGCGAGTGTTACCGTCAATTCTATATCGCAAGGTTTGAATAAATTATTGGCTGGATCGGATTTTAGGTCTAGATCCAGTCAAGAAGCTGATCTTGCTTGACTTAGTTCCAATCAACTTTTTAAAACACAAAACCAAAGACATAGAAGAGAAAGATTTCTCAGATGAAGCAAAAAAGAGAGAACGGCTTATAAATCTCAAGAACAAGAAGCTAAGCAATTTCAAATGAAGAGAGAAGCTTGAATGATGGATAATGAGAGGAAAACAGGGGTGAATAAATAAGGGGAAGAGAAATTAGGGCACAAATAGGCAAGGGTTTCCTGTTGGGCTTAGCCCATATTTAATGATGGAAGGCCCACTCTACACTTAATAGTATTCCTAATTCTTGTCGAAAAAAACATTTCTTCCCTTTTCTCCCAAATCGCGAGTGTATATATATTACACCCATATAACTCACGACTACAACTCCACGGTTGACACAACTTATGCGTGAGTTGTGTCAACGGCTGAATTTACGAATTATTATAATTTTATTATTATTTTATATTGAGTAATAATTATAGTCTAATCAATAAATTAATATTTACCTGCAAAGTATGTCATACCATTCGCGAATTCATTAACCCCGTCTGCAGGCTGACTGAGCATTTCGGTAAGATTCATTTCAAACTATATACACATTATTTTTGGGTTCAGTTTGTAGTAATTTGTAAGAGATCTCTTCCATAGTCTAAGCTTTAAATGGAGTTGCAGAACTATTCCGAATGCTTAACAAATTAAAAAACGAAATGCATGGTCAGATTTAATATTTCGAGATTAACCAGTTTTGTTTATCACGTTAATCGAAGACGTTTCAAGCCAACTACGATCTTCGAACTTTAATCTGAAACCAAGCTTTTCTGTGTATCTTCTTGGGAAAATAAATCAACCTTCTATAAGTAAGCTAAACCATGTAGAAAGAGGAAAAAAAGAAGCAAACAAAACAAATTCAACCTCTTGTTTTTCTTTCTATTTGGAGGGCATGCGATCCTAATGGTCATAATCAAGAGTGAAAGGTCACTAATAACATACACATTTCATTTGAAGTGTTCGGTAAGCCACTCGCATGTCCATGTCCACAAGTACCAGCAGACTCATAAGATAATCACAAGAAATCTAATCTGAAATAGGTTTACAAACTTTATAACAAAATAACAGGTAGATTTCCATCGTCCGACTAGAAGCAAGAACCACTGAACCATTGAAGTTCAATATCAGCCAAAAAAGAACCCTCATTCAATTCAAGTTTTTGTACACATTCCTGATGATACTTCATAAAAAATGAAGATTCACAGCATGTGGGCATTCAATACTGATAGAATCAGTTGTCCCCAAAAGTTGCACAAATTTTATTTACAAGTATCTACTGGGATAAGAGAGTAAAGCAGTTAACAATTGCATCAAGGATAATTACTTTAACGGCAACATCTAGTGCCACCAAACTGTGTTTCAAACGCAATGGTAACATTGAATGCACGAGTAAAACTTGAACTAAAATGTTTAGATCTTTGAATAACAATTTCCAAAAGTTTCACTACTGAGTGTCTCAGCAGCTCAATTTCAAGAATGCACATAATGTAACAAAGAGAGGGCCAAACGGGAGTGAGGACGAAGGTGAAAGAATTGTTAAATTCTAGAAAATTAGCATGCAAGTGTATAACATATGGTCCTGATCTTCAGAAGCTTATTCTGTTTCCAACAAATTTCTCAAGACGGGAAACAACGATGACCTCATTATCAAATGTGACAACACATGTCTATTCAGATTGTTGCTTTCACAAATTGGTGATGGATTGAACACAAAACTTAACAGCTAGGGCATATATACATATTGAAACGAAAATACACCTAATGGTTCATTTATTATAGGCTACAGCCTACAGCTAAATCCCATCACAGTATAAAGCAAATTATCTCAGTACAAAATTGTACTCTCAATTTTACATAGTAACAATATACGAATGGTTTTTAGCCAAATCAGCAGGCATTTTGACATCAAGTAACAAATAAATACTGATACATAACTAGTTCTTTAAGGTGTTTCCAAATATTACGAGTAAAGCATAGTTTGCTAACTTTTGAAGGAGTAAACAAGTTGCCAATTTGTTAATGCTGATACATTCAGTAAGCGGTAATCTATAGAAATTGAAGGACAAGTAGATGTCTATTTTTATATCGACTTTTATTTGTCCCATTCCATCTTTTAACAACATGTAAATTTAGTCGGTAGTGGTGATATACAAGCAATCATTTTTCGTAATTCACACTCATTTCATGTGTGTTCTGAGTTGAAGATCCTAAAGAACTATGAGGGTACATACCACTGAAGTCAAATATAAAACATCATTTGAAAATTGGAATTTAGCATGTACAATCCATAATTAATATGAATCCTCATGCATCTTGTTCAGAAAGATATATGGATACAGCTATGTGCAAAAATATCCATTCAAAGGAACTAATACCTATGTGCTCTATTGCACAAAACAAATTACACTCTACCAACTTGTGATCATAACACCATGCAGATATATTGAAGTGTTGCACCAAACAAAAAAGTAAGCAACTAAGACACATTAACGATTGGAAGCATAAATCCTCAATTCCAACAAAGAATTAGCCGCAATAAAATAACCAAATTATAAAATCTGAAATCTGAAATTGTACATGTAGCTTCCTGTGCAATAACATTGCATAAAGGAAACAAGTTGATAATCAAATTCAACTCCATTGCAAACATCTACCAAACAACGATCACCCATGTTATCCATCATTGCGGTCAAATATCCATTGAATTCGTCCACATTATTTGAAAAAGAAAATGCCTTACATCTCGAGACCACATCGACAACCTCGAAGAATCAAAACCTTATGGAGTGTCCCACGGCTTAGCCTCGGGGACGGAGACCACCATATCCTGCAACTCCGGCGTCAAAACCAACTGGCACCCGAGCCTGGCGTGCTTGTTCATAACGCGATTCCTTGAATTTCTACTCAACACGTACTGCTCATCGTACGACTGGGGCGGCATCTTGTCGAGCCACTCCTGCGCAATGTGCACCTCGCACTCGGCGGAGCAGGCATCTATCTCCTCGAGGCGGTGAGACGCGGGGTCGATTAAGCCATTGTTCATCAAAGCCTTGAGAAGAGTCTGGCCGGTGAGACCAATCACCTCTTGCTTGTGGCCGTCGGAGTCAATGGCGTTGAGCTTGATGATCCGATCGGATACTTTGGCCGAGGTAGTGCGGACAGCGGGAGTGGTGGAGGAGGCAGAAGTGCGGGAAATTACGGCTCGCGAGGAGATGGAGAGAGAGGGTGATTTAGTAATTTGGGAGGCGAGTTTCTGTAGAGTGGAGATCGCCATTGTTGAGGTCGAGGGTTTGGAGTGGAGAAATTGGGGGAAATGAATTTGTGATTTTATTTACGGACTGATTTTGTTCATTTCTCTTTTCATTCTTTCCCTATTTCATTAGCTTTATGACTATCATTTCTATTTTCCTTTTTATAAGACGAAACTCCTGCTTCCTCCACTATCTAATTTAATATTCTTTAATTGAAATTTAAATCATATAATTATATTTACTAATTTATCTAAGTATAATTTATTTACATAATTCTAATTTTTAATTTAGAAATTAGAATTTCCAAAAAAATCAAAAAATATTTAAAAACAAAATTAAATTATTACTAATATTTACGGAATAAAATTATTGTAACATAAAAAGAATGAGACAATTAAAATAGAATGAAGAAATATAGTAAGTTACTCCAAATAACATTTTTGTTCAACATTTATATAACAATCTCTTTTCTTTTTTGAATTATATATAAAAATCTGTTAATTCTTTACAAAAAAATAACTTCCTTAAATGTTTCTTTTATAATTATGAATATAATTATAAAATCCTGAGCTAAAGTTCGTGCTAAATTTGTATTTTTGTAAAATCTGTCACAATTATAACATAGGTCAAAAGCTAGTGTCATAACTATAATTATTAACCCACTTAAAAATCTGTGACCAATGACGGATTTAATTTGACTACACGTATTTATTATTCTGGTGTGTATTTCATCAAGTATTTCCTTTTTCTTTCCTTCTTACACAGACACTTAGACCATCTATACATAAATAAATAGAGCAATCACAACAATATATCCATTAACTGCAATTGAGTCAAAGCTGCCCATTCACATACTTACAACTCGAGAAGCTAAAATGGAAGTCCAATAATATGAAAATGAATCTGATCCTTTGCTCAAAACACAAGATTTGCACACACTTCTTTTCTTGAACATGATACTAAATGCTTAATGCCTTTATAAACCTTAAGGAAATGGAGTCCAGCACACCCATGAAACATAAAAAATGAAGAGGAAGGGAGAAAGAGCCTCACAACGAGGCTTGTGTTCCAGCCTCGTCAGTTGCCTGAATTCGTGCCGACGCGATGTTGGCGCGGGAAAGGTTAGCATTCCTGGGAAGAATATGGTTATATATGGAGAAATAATCATCCAAGTTAACCATGAAGAATCGAGCCCTGGTAAAGCAGTCTCAGTTCGGTTGCATAGTGCTTCCAACATCGATCATGGTTAGTTGGGGTTTGGTATTCGAATTTGAAACCTTGGAATTATTTAGTTTCCTTTGTAAGATATGCTGCAGCTACTAATGCTGTTTTCATCATGTTAACTATTAGATACTGGAAAAGGGAAACTTACACTGAAAACCGTTCTTCGAAAAGGAAGCATCCACCAGGAAAGGGGGCGCAGCTACGGTGTCAAAACTCTAAGGTATGAAGTTGAGTTCAATGTCGACCCAGACTTTGCAACTCCAGGAGCTCTCGTCGTGAAAAACGAGCACAAGCATGAGTTTTTCCTTCAAAACGCATCTCTCCAAGGAGACAACCATCAGATAGTCCATTTTGAAAGCAACTCATGGATCTACCCTTTCCACTTAACCAAACAAGATCGCGTGTTCTTCCCAAACACGGTGAGTTAGTTAGCACTTTGATATTTCCCTTCATTACATGACATCAAGAAGACGTAACCCGATTTTTTTTTTTATGATTAGTGTTACCTCCCGAACCAAACGCCGCCTGCGCTGATGGAACTGAGAAGAGATGAGCTTGTCAGATTGCAAGGGAATGGAGCCAGAGAGAGACGAAAATGGGAACAAATCTACGACTATGCCTACTATAACGATCTTGCAACGCCTGAAAGAAGTCCTGAATACAACAGACCTGTTTTGGGTGGAACACAGGCGTTTCCGTATCCACGTAGGTTGAGAACTGGTCGCCCTTCAAACAACTACGGTACCTCCACATCTTTGTCAAATTGATCTTAGCTTTCAGCATTAGCAGTTTATGTAGAGAAAAAAGTAAATGTGCAGATACTCGAGATGAGAGGCGACTACGTGGATGGTTCAACACAGATATATACGTGCCTCCAGATGAGCGCTTTAGCCAACAGAAGCTTTCAGAATTCATAACAAATGCAGTGAAGGCTGCTGTCCAATTTGTGATGCCTGAAGCAGGAGCAATCTTCAACCAAGAAACAAGCCATTTCGTGTCCTTCGATCAGATTCATGACCTTTTTGTGAGTAACAACAAACAATCAGCTGATGAATGGTTGGTGAAACGTTTGAAACATGAACTGCCTGATGATCTTTTCAAGAAGGTTAAACAAGTAATCAAGGAGAAACCTGTTAAATTCCCGTTGCCTAAGATTGTAGCAGGTAATGCAGCTCGCCCTTGGATGCAAAACTATGGTCAGAGTCGGAACATATTTAGACGTATGAGTAATATATTGCAGGGGTTAACCAATTTGTGTGGATGGACGACGACGAATTTGGACGACAGATGCTTGCGGGAACCAATCCAACTGTAATTTCATCTCTGCAGGTAGACTAGAAAATCTCTGAATCTGAACAATGAAACTATTACCAGCTTCAAAATCGCTTTTCCGAATCTTTTTACAGCCCAGTCACACTTTGTATCATCCAGTAATTCGCCCGGTTTCTCACATTGCAGAGTTTCCCTCCAGAAGGCAGTAATGGAGTGAAGAGTTCAATAAAGCACTCCGACATAGAGCAAAATCTTGATGGTTTAACAATTGCAGAGGTAGAACCCTATCTTGATATGAGTGCAGCCATGTTTGAGTGCCCAATTATTTTTATCTGAAAATTGAGCAGGAACAATCCCAAATGCTTCTCCATGGATTTATTAAGATAGGAGAGATTATATGCAATATCTCTCTACAATCTTCATATTCTACTATAATGCAGGCAATGAACCAATGGAGACTTTTCAAGTTAGATCACCATGATTATTTGATGCCATTCTTGATAGATATAAACAGAGATGAGGGTGTATGTGCTTATGCATCGCGGACGCTACTCTTCTTGAGAGACGACTGCACACTAAAACCACTAGCTATAGAACTGAGCTTGCCTGGCTCTTTGTCTCACGAGGAGAGCAGCAGAGTTTTCCGCCCAGCACGTACCGGGACAGAAGCTGCCCTCTGGCAACTTGCAAAAGCTCATGTAGCAGCAGCAGATTCGGTATACCATCATCTAGTCAGCCACTGGTGAGTGATGAAATGAGCGTGCTTTTTCAGTCTGATCCAAGTATTTGAATTTATTTTCTGATACACTTCAAATTCATTCTAGGCTAAATACGCATGCAGTAGTTGAGCCATTCATCATTGCAACTCGAAGGAAGTTGAGTGTTATGCACCCCATTCACCGGTTACTTGAACCTCATTTCAAAGGCACCATACAAGCAAATGCACTAGCGAGGAGCATGTTACTAAATGCTGGAGGAATTCTTGAAAAGATACTGTTTACCGGTGACATCTCAATGAGGCTCTCATCTTTTCTGTACCGAAGCTGGAGATTTGATGAGCAAAGCCTCCCTGTAGACCTGATCAAAAGGTATTTATTATTCATTTCTTTACTGCAAATCATCATAAATAATCCGGCACTTCTCTTACCCTCTTCTGTTCTATGAAAACATATCTCAGAGGTTTAGCCAGACATAACCCAAATCAGCCAGAAAACCTTGAGCTTCTCTTTCAAGACTATCCCTATGCTGCAGATGGACTTGATATCTGGATATCCATCAAGAACTGGGTGACAGAATACTGCTCGTACTACTATGAAGATGACGCCTCTTTAAGGTCTGACATTGAGATTGCAGAGTGGTGGTCGGAGATCAGATATGTTGGTCATGGCGATAAGGGACATGAAACATGGTGGTATTCAATGACAACTGTGTCTGAATTGATTGAGGCTCTAACAACTTTGATATGGACTGTCTCAGCTCATCATGCTGCAATAAGCTTAGGACAATACGACTATGCAGGCTATCCACCAAACCGGCCAACAGCATGTAGAAAACCTATTCCATATGAAGGGACAATGGAGTTTGCTGAGTTTCTCACAGATCCAGACAAATATTTTCTCAGTATGTTACCTGAAAAGTTTGAGACAGCTCTTGGAATAGCTGTAGTTGATGTTCTGTCGAGGCGTTTGTCTGATGAAATGAGCTTAGGGCAACATCCATCGCCAAAGTGGATAGATGATGGAAGGATACATCAGATGTTTAAAAGTTTTGGAGATGACCTTGAAGAAGTGAAGCACAGAATCCAATGTAGAAACCAAGATCCCAAGCTGAAGAACAGACGAGGAAGAGCAGATTTATGGTATGAGCTTCTGAATCCTGAAACACCAAAGGTTACATCAAGTGATGCGATCCTGAGAAGTGGAATTCCCAACAGCATATCTCTATGATATCTTGGAAGATCTTGCTGCTATAGGATGAAAAACAACATAGCAGTATTATATGAATCTGACAGCAATAAAGAGTTTGTGATGGCGATGAATCTAAATGGACAAATACACAAATAAATCAATGTATCTCAACATCATTTGCAAAAATGTTTCTGATATACGTAGTTTAAGTTCTACACAGCTCGTTGTATAAGCATAATTCTTAGTTATGTATCATAAATAGCAGTGCCAAACGATATAACTATCAATAGGTGGAACTTACACTCAATTCAACTAAAAAAATTACAAATGCAGCTTTCAATCTTCTTTAGCTGCAGGAGACTAAAATTCTCAGAAAAACCACTCTATGTGCACTACACATGACGGCATCCATCTTCAGAAGGTAATAATTCAAGCAGCAGATATTCCTGACCAAGAAAGCAAGAACGGGAGTGGGATGATAATGTAACAAGGCCCTACTTCAGGAGACGACATGAAAGTGGTGACAGTTAAAGTTCATCCAGATTAATCATTTCATCATTATTCCAGCATATTATTGATTCTTCCTTCTGTGTTTTGGCCTCAGAAAATACATCCATTTCATCCGTTGCTTGGTCCAAGCACTCTGCTATATCTGGTTTCCACAAACATGATTCGCAAACTCTTCTGTAAGTCTCGTAATCTGCAGCTTTCAGGCCTTCTGAGATCATATCTTCCAGCTTATTAGATAAAAGTTCTCTAGAATCCATTATCCTGAGAAAACTTTTTGAAAAACCCACAGTCCAGAAAACAACTACAGCACATGTCCTATCCACCATCTTAACATCAAATTCTTCTGAAAAAATATCATGTGAATTACATAGAATGTTTTTGAGATCTTGGGCTGCCATTCCACTTCTAAAGCCCCACAAGAAAACCAAATTGTTAACACTAATTGTCCTTCTTTTGCCAGTCCAAATTCTTACGTCATCAGTGACAGGATCTCTAGCATCACTTGAACAAAACATATTAGAGTAGCGCTGAAGGTTTGTATACAATTGGGTTTGACCTCCTTCAGGAATCTCTATAGAGATATTCAGTACAGAGCACAGTTTCACAAACAACTCGCATACGTTCAGAACACTGTGCCCATGAACATTCACACTGTCCATCTCCTTGACTGAACATGAAGTCAACAATAGTTAGTTAGAACTTAAGCAATGAGCTGTGTTTTATATGATTCTTTAGACTACTAAAATCATGATAAGTGCCTCCTAAAAGAGATCCAACAAACATCCCAAAAGCATACTAGTTAAGATAGCACACAGATGGGTGAACAGAATTTATTATTGTAAGCCAAAAGTTGGAAGCAAAGGGAAGGGAAAATAAAGAAATGTCTATCTGTCTCACTTTTATGGTAAATTATGTGATTTAATGTACTTAGAGTATGTACCTTGATAAGAAATTTTCATGTCTACTGATGCAGAGAACTTCCTATCCAAATAGGAAATGGCCGATGACAAGTTGTTCATTTTATCAAATGATCCAATTTCCTTCATGAGTTGGTTGACATCAAGTACGTGAGGAAAAACCGAAAGCAGAGAACTTGTGAATTCATCCATTGTTGGAGGAAGTGGAGCAAGGAACTTCGAATATATGAAAGCAAAATCTGAGAAAATAAATAATAGATTACATGGCATTAATTTGAAATTGGGTAGACATGGTTTTAAAATGACTAAAATGGTACTGAGGCAGAGTTGGACCATTAAGTGAGTTGTGCACAACAACAGGCCTCTGACAATTAGAAATCAGGTCTATCACCTCCCCGAAGCCACGAATAAGCCTTCTCTGGTCGTCTTCCTTATCTTGAATTTCCCTCTGTATAACAGAATGAAAGTTAAAAAAGTATAGTTGGATCAGCACACGCCTTCCAACAATCTAGGATTGATTTATTTATACCACAAGAAGCTTTTTATCTTCTTCTGAACTTGTCATAACAACTTGAACAGCCTCTACCCCTGCTTTTGCTGGAGCTCGTACTAGTACAATATTAACAAACTCTTTCAATGCCTATACATCCACCGCAAACAGTTAAAAGAGAGAATACAAGCATCAACTTGCATCATACATAAACTATAGTTTTCAATGTAAGCACACCTCTACGGTAAGCTGCACCTGGCGTTCACTGCAGACATCTATGGTCAAGGATGGCCTCGAACCATAGAAATCAGATCCAGCTAACAGTTTCCTCAATGAACTTATCAGATAATCTGCAACTTCAAATGAATGCATTTTAATATACACGGCAAAACAAGTGAGCAGATCACCGGATGATTAAACACCGCTCACCTTCAGATTTATTCGGACTGTAACATTCATTCATCCAATTCTTAACTCGTGTTTTGATCCTTTCTATAAATATAGAATCAGCAACAGAGAAGGCTGAAGTAGATTGCAAGCTGCAGCTATTCAGTAACACGTTTCCAGTTTGAACTTTTGCAGCTGATTCTTGTGCTCTGGACAAGTAAGATATACCTGTCAGGTGAAAAGTGAAATTCATCATGCCTGGAATGAAAACAACAGAAAATAAGAGCAAGCTAAAGAGAACGTCTAGTGAGCTAACGTCACATACCATTGTATATGCAGGTATTGAAATCAAAACCTTCTTGCGCCATAGTGGTCAAACGCGACGGTTGGCATGAAAAACTATAAGATGGCATCCCAGTTTTCACTTCGTTCCTGGGAAACAACTGGAAATTATACCTGCACCAGAAGCAGAGGAGGACTGTAAAATTTCTAGCAGCGCAGGGATGCATCTCTTGCTGAGATTACAGTAACTATCCAATTTTATTCAAATTCAAAAAAATGCAATATCCTTACTTTCCTACAAATTTATTAGTATGCTTCGAAAAGAGCCTAGGAGTTTTGAACACTAAAATGCCTTCTGCACAGTGTAGCTTCGCCTCATTTGCTCAAAACCTTCAGTAACAGATACAATCATAGTACAGTAGTTTAAGTCACCTTAAGACACCTAGCTAGTATCATAAGCTTCTTCCTCCTCTCCCACCAATTTAAATCGTAATATACGAGTGATTAAAAGTTAATTCAATGTAATTCTAACTTATAAAATGCTCTGAGGAAAACGAATGCTTACGGATTCGCAATGAGCTTAGAATCCTTAACCGAAAAAGGGCAAACGGAGAACTGGAGAATCTGAAATCGCTCAGCGGCGCGCTTGACCTTCAAATAAGTCGTCTTCGCCGTGTCAATGGGAAGGACCCTTTGCCACGGCGCGGAGTAGCCGCCCGTTTTCTGCATAGAAACCGCTACGAAGTCGGAATTGAATATACAGTCCTTGATTTCCGCCGTACAGTCCGAGAAATTTGATTTTACCACTTGCTTCACTGGCCATTGGTGGCGGCCGCGGCGGCGTCCCGCGGCGGTTTGAGTGCAGAGAGAGCGCCGGAAATACATTTTGCGGAAGAACATATGCATACATGTTTTTTGTGCGTATGTATTTGTAGTGGGGATACAATAGTCAATAACAATGAATCAATTCTAATATTTGTGAGTCAAATCGAACTCCAGCGTTAGTTCGAAGACCATTAATATAAAATAAAAATTTATATCAACTCGAATTTACGTCTGAGTCAAATCTAAAATCGAGCCAAGTTCGAAAATCATTAATACAAATATCAAACGAGTTGAGCTTAAACTTAAATTCGATAATCATATTTTGAATCGAATTCGAACAACAAGTTCGAGTTTTTCAAATCAAGTTCGAGCTGAACCCTACACCCTAATATTATATAAACGAGCCGAGCCGAGTTAGCTCATTTACTCTCCTAATTTTCAGACAACAACAATATGTACTAAGAAAATCTGTCGCTCAATGATATTTGGGATGTAAACAATACATCTATCAAAGAACTGATCATATATTCATATATAACATGATTTGATTGTAAATTTACTATGCATAACATAGTTTATACTCCCTCCGTCCCACTAAATTAGACCCATTTGAAAAGTAGATGAGTGTATTATTTTAATACAAATGGGTCTAATTTAGTGGGACAGAGGGAGTACTTGATAGTACCACATCGTACCAAAGTTTCTACTATAAATAACGTCACACCATCTTTTATTTTTTCTGGCAAATAAATCCATCCATCTTACATATAAACATCATTCAAGAATGAGAAACTCCAAGGGGACAAGGGATAGTAAGTAAGTTAATTGCTACGATCCTTTCGTCCCGTTGGAAGGCAGCCGGGGTGTGTTCGTTTTCATATCTTCTCGCCAACCAGGAAACGCGAATAGAACTGCAACGACTCTGCCGGCTTGTATTCCGGCACCGTGTGTCCGGCCCCCTGCGTAGTCGAGATTTCGGTATCAATATAGATGATTCCTCAAGGAAGTTTATGCCAACATGTAGTCACTTAGTAAGTAAATAAGGAAAAAAAGTGTAGTTTACATACCTTGATGGTGAGAAAGGTGAGATTGTTGTCATAACCTTGAACATACCTTTGTTCACCAAACAAGAAATATGAGTCAATTGCTTTGATCAAGATTTAAGTAGCAACATTAGAGTTCACATTCACATCCCTAAATCAGTATTCCCTCGTGTCATTATTTTCCGCTTGTTTGTTTTGGACACGTAAATAAGGAGTTATATAAAAGATAAAAAAACGTGATAGGGTCCACAAAATTTAAAGGTCGCGTTTTGTTATTTCTGAAAAACAAGTCAATAATAGTGGGACAGAGCAAAAAGAAACGCAATCCAATAATAGTGAGACTGATGGAGTATTTTTCTTTCAAGAGACGTTATCTTGGTGGGTTAAGACAGTGAGACATGACCACCGGGCCACTGGAGAAATCAGACCCGATCGAAAATCGATCGGGTCACCTTTTGGCCTTTCCCGGGAAACCCACGTGCATATATGTAATGGACAAGCCCGTCGGGTCAATGGGAGAAACCGGGCTGAGCCTATAAAGACGTGGACCGACACACCTAAAATCGATAACCCGTACAACCCTAAATCGACAAATTCCAACTGATTGTTACATACCCGCTAACTTGGCCTTTCACATACCAAGGCCTCCACTCATCAATAGTCTTGTATCCGATCGACCTTGTCCAAGCTTCACTCCCCGTAAACGGGACACACATATCGTGATCTCCGCTGCAAAAAAACAAAGCCGGATAAACGTTTTTTCTCAAATTTTATATCTGAACTAGTTCATAAATCCGAACGGCAACAATAAGAACCGACACAAGCCATATTCTAATACTCTTTCGTGCTCCAAGTCTTTCAAAGCTCTAGTAGAACTAGCTCAAACCTGTATATGAGGGATCGATAACCTCGTGAAGTGAGGTTCTTGTGATATTTGATCATGCTCCCAGCATCATGGTGAAATCGAATTCGATACGTGCAAAGAACCCACTCTCCAGCTACACTTGCCTGGTGTCGGTACGACTTTTAGTTCGTTATTTTAACTTGAGAATTGACTCAACAAGAGAACGTAAGCCTTACGCTGTCAGCATGGAGCGCCTTTCTAACCGCTTCGTTATTCAGCCATATGTCTGCAACCTCTTCATCCTACACAAAGAAATCATTGACTAAGACAACTTGTTGTCCTAAATGATTAGGTGACATACTAAAGTTGACCATATAACTGGATCAACTTACTGTGCAAGGGACATTTTCGCCATTGAGAAGTTGCGGCCACGAAGGAACGTATCCGTCTCTTACTGGAGCTCTATACGGCCATGCCCGCCCGAAAATTCTTTTCCGAACAGGTAAAGGCCTTTCGGTCTCGCCTAATCTCCTGAAGCTCATCGGCAAATTCATGTTCTTGAGTTGAATAATACTTGCTGGGGCATGATAGCACGGCTCAAGAATGTCGTATATGTTTAGATCCTTGAGTGCCTGAAAATGACTCACGACAACGAATATAACATGAGAAGACACATATAATCTCCCAAATTTTGACAAGTAAACATACTTGATCAACTTTGATAAGTTTGTTTTCACAGTTGTCGCTCGCGGGATTGTAGTAAACACCATTGCATTCGGAACTAACTGCCTGTCGAGTGAAGCAACGAATAGTGAGTAAACTAATACGATTTTCATTCACCGAGGTTGAGAATAACATGAGAAAACTTCGAACAATAGGCAATTAGGCATGAATATACAGCTGAAAGAGTGTTCTTCCAAGTGATTTGTATTGGAAAACAGTTGAGATACAGCTCTTGCACAATGCCAAACATGTTAGAGCGACGTACCTCAAAGAGTTCGTCCGAAATAAGGCCCATTCCGTGAGCAAACGGGACGAGAGCATTACCGTCGTACACATCATCAGCAACTCCATTTCCCACCAAATACCCCTGCAATATAAGAATTTATTCAGCATGTTGCATGCTTAATTAAGAAGGGGATGCTTAAATATGTAATACCTTGAGGTTGAGGATAGGCTTTACACCGGCATCAATTCCTACGTAATCGCGACAAAACAAAACCAATTCGTCGTTGTCAATACAGAAGCAGTTTACATGTAATAAATTACTTCAGTTTTTTACCATTAGCTACTTCATATGTCAGAGTTGGGACATAGATTCCGGCATATGATTCTCCCGATATGAAAAACGGGTTGCTCAGGTATTCCGGGTAGAGCTCGAACCACTAGCAAGATGATACACAATATTATTGGAGGTAAAAGTACACTTGCACCATATATATACAAAAGTAGAACTTAAAACTGAAGTAGTTTTTGAGAGTTTATGTCACCTTGAGGAGAAATATATGGGAATCAGAAGCAGTCTTAAGGTCTCCTGTATTATAATCGGATTCGTTTGTTGAGTACGAAAAGCCAACACCAGCGGGAGAGTCTAGATATATCATACTAGATACCTAGAAGTGATAACCAAAGTTGAAATATAGTTGAGTCGGTCGAGCAACAAAGAAACGTGATTTTAGCAAATCAATATCAAGAATCATAACCTTGGACCAGCTATATGGATTGAGGTGCAGGGTGGGAAAGCCACCATGTGGCTCCTTGGCGAAGTTGAAGGGGCCTGCAATCGAAACCAAGCAAGATTATCCAACACATGTAAACTAAAAGAAAACACAATCTCTCTTTCAATTTCCTTCACTTTTAACTCTTCTTAATCAACACTACATGGTTCAATTTCCTATAACTAGTTAGAATTCAAACTTTCAAGAACACTAGATGGTCGAATTCTGAAAAACGAAAGGAGCGTCTCAAGAAACGGACAATCAATTGATCCTTAACTAGCAACTTGTTAAGCTGAACAATGGGATTATCAATAAAACAAAAACTTCAAGATCTCTCAGAAAAAGATCAATGCTGGTCCTTTTCTTGATTATGTGCCTTACCACAGAATGAATAATTAATTTGTGAATACAACACAAAAGCTTACTAATTATTTGCCTTACCCCATTAACAAATGTGGAAAGACAGTGACTATGAGTTTACCTTCTACCTAACAAGGTAGCACCAAAAACAGAATCTTTACCCCCAATAGAGTTTTCTATAAAGAAATCAGAGTCACATTCTCTTTGCCAACTAACTAAGAGTCTAAGACCCACACCATTGTTACTCCAGCTCAACATCAAAGTCAAGATCTTGCCAAAACAAGACTAGATCAAGATAAAGAAAACACAGACACACACACACAGGTATTTGCAGAGAGAATATCATTACCATGCTCGTAGATGAACCCATCAAAGCTAGAGCAACCGGGCCCACCGTTCAGCCACAGCACAACAGGGTCCTTAGATGGATTCCTTTCAGACTCCACAAAATAGTAATACAATTTCTTTTCATTTATTGTGACATACCTGTGCGTATGTGTAGAGAGAGGAATATAAGAAAGTCCCTTTACTCAGAACAAGGATTCAGCCCCAAAAAACACACAAAATATAGAAGAAATTCACAAACATACTGAAAAGGTTGATTCTTTTTCTTACCCAGAATAGTGTTTCGAAGGGAAACTGCCATTGAAACCAGGAAGCTCTGTAACAAGAGCACCAGCAGGTGCTGATGATGCAGGATTCAAACTTACTGCAATTTGAATCAAAATAAATATCAAACACTGGAAAGTGTAAATAAAATTCATGCTGGATGTGGAAAAACAGGAGAATTTCTATAAA
The DNA here is from genome assembly GCA_026898415.1 of Leonotis leonurus. Taxonomy (NCBI): domain Eukaryota; kingdom Viridiplantae; phylum Streptophyta; class Magnoliopsida; order Lamiales; family Lamiaceae; genus Leonotis; species Leonotis leonurus. Next base: position 4,142,562 of record JAPKLX010000007.1, read on the forward strand.
TTATCTCCTGAAATTCCTAGCAAGAACACACAGTTTGGAGATATTGGGATAATATATATTGACTGATGTGTATGGATTTTAGTGGGTGTAGTTTAGCTTACAAGTAAAGTGTGTAAGAAAAGTGAGGAAGAAAAGGTTTGGGGTGATAATTTGTTGGAATTTCGAACATAGACTTTCTTGATATAGTAACCGTATATTATTATCATGAAACTTTTGTGACTCGCCCAATTCAATAGAAAATGAAATAATTCGTTAGGAGTTTTTCATAAAGAAAAAAAATAGTTATCTTCGTATACTATTTATCATCTCATATTGTTTTATTCTCGCTTGTCTACGAACTATCTTTACACTTTAAATTTTTATTTTTGGCAACAAATATATACATATCTTTATTCACTACACACTACATATCATCGTTAATATGAGTTACTCTCTTCGTCCCCAATTAAGTGTCCCGAACCGTCAAAACTCACATATCAATACATTAACTTCATTTCCACTATTTACCTTTAATAATTATATAGAAAACATAAAAAAAAAAAAGTAAAACTACTTCAATGATGAAAATGGTGAAATTGGAATTTTGGTATTTTTTTATTTTTATTTTTGAAATAGAACACTTGTTGAGGTACAAATGGAGTACTTTATGTACTAATTACTAACTGCACACTACACATCATTATTACTATAATGTCAATTTCATTTTTTTCTCACTACATATTACACGTTATTAATAAAAATCAAAACATTTTATTAAATCTCGTATCCGATTAAAGTGGAAAGATAAATGACGAACAAATAGTATTAATTTATCATAAATTTTTTGAGCGATGGATACAACTTAACATATACTCCCTCCGTCCCATTAAATTAGACCCATTTAAAAAGTAGATGAGTGTATTATTTTAATACAAATGGGTCTAATTTAGTGGGACAGAGGGAGTAGTAATTATTGTGATGATACCTTAGTGGTGGCACAACTGAAAGTAGTAAACAAAATGAGAAGATTCTTCAATCTATGGAATTTATCACTCATACTGTCTACTCCCATATTCCCACGCCATTCTTTATCCATACAAAGTAGAACACGTGTCCAAAATACCTATTTTACCCCATCTAAGTCAGAATCTCGTTAGCCAGCGCAATGCACCACGTGCACAAAATCATAAACAGCCACCAATAATTGATCACCTCTATTCGCTCTCTCCAATCTCATCCTCTACCCCCACCGCCGCCGCGCCACCAACCCACCCTACCCTAGTAAACCAAGAACTCCAATGGGAAGGAACAAAATGCTATCTTCTCCGCGCCCTTTTCTTCTAACTCTACTCATCTGTTCATCATTACTTCCATTCTCGAAATGCGGAGGAGATACCTCGATCTACGAAGTTCTGAACAGAAACGGGCTCCCGATGGGGATCCTTCCAAAGGGAATCAAGGAATACAGCTTGGAAAGTTCCGGGAAGTTCGAGGCCCACCTCGATCGCGCCTGCAACGCCAAGTTCGAGAACGAGCTCCACTACGACACCAACGTTTCGGGCACTCTCCTATACGGTCGGATCGAAGAGCTGTCGGGGATTTCCGCCCAAGATTTGTTCTTGTGGCTTCCCGTTATCGAAATTCGCGTCGATGTTCCAAGCTCCGGATTGATCTACTTCAACGCCAGCGTCGTGTCCAAGCAGTTTTCTCTCTCCTCTTTCGAAACTCCCAGAGATTGTTTGACTGTGGAGCCTGGTTCTAAGGTTCGATGATTTGCCTTTTCTGATAATTTTTAATTCGCTTTGATGATATGCTTTGTAAATCCAAGTGCCGTTACTTGTTAATTTGAGCTTGTACACCTGATTCAATGGGTGTTTATTGATTTGTGTTATAGGCGCTAGGATCTGGAGAATATGACTATATGTGAAGCATCTAATCTTGTATATATTACTGAGTTGTGTGCAGTCCTTTCATTGTTTGCTTGTTTCTTAATGGAGTTATGGTTGTTAAGAATAAGGTACTGGGGTGGAAAAGGAGACTTTTGCAGATTTGGGGATTGATTTGTAGTTGAGCATGTTAGAATGGTTTAGATGGAAAAGTGAATACTTATAAGTAAATTGGATTGTAGTTAGTTTTAGCTTTTGTAGAGAAAATTGAATCTTTCACTCATGTAAAGTCTTGCACTTGCTCCTTGACTGGTAATTGAATTACTGTATTTGGATAGTTTAAGAAGGTTATTTTATACTCTGCAGTTGTGATTCCTTTCGTGAAACGTGTTCCGATTTGGGGTTTGAAGAATTTATCCTCCCTTTTAAGTTTATGTTGCTCTGATTGGGATATGATTGAACAAGCATGTGAATATGGCTGCAGTTGATTCCGATTGATCCGGACTACTTAAACTTATGAATGTGTTTCTTTTATCAGATCCATTCAGAGACATTGTTCCTATATGAGCTGAATCACGGTGATGCTGCTAGTTCGACACAGTAGAATTACACACGAACAATGATGCACATTAGCTCAATCACGTTCACGGATTAATTCCTGCGTGCACGATGTAGTGCCATTATACGAATGCTACTTCCACACAGTTGCCATTATAATGGTCTCAGTCAAGAAAGTAGTCTTGGATCCTTTCCGTTGTACGACCAGCATTACTTAAGTAAATAAAGTAGTGGGGAGGATATGGAAATCGAATCATTTGTGATTCGGGAGAAATGGAGGCGGTGCTCGTGGTCAAGTAATCAGGTGATGAACTTGGCTTAGTATGTTGCTACTGTGATTATGAATGTTATATGAGCTGGATTGTTGAATCCTTTTTGTTGTATATTTATGTACATTGGCTGTCAAATAAGGAAAGAAAGTGTACCTTTTTCCTTCCTAGATTTGCATTGTTGTGTGTTAGGATTATACTTCTTGGTTTTCCATAGTGTCGGTGCTTACAAACTCTTATTTTATTTGACCACAGCATATTCTGCAGTAGTTCTTGATGAAGAAGGTATAAATTGGAGCTACACTGGCCATGTGTTAGGAACTTTATAAAGTTATGTAGGAACTTACCTTTAGATGCAAAACATTATAGAGCAGTTAATGTTGTGTGTGTCTGTCATCTTATTATTGGTTGTGAGGAGATAAAATAAATTGATGAATTGGTAGATTAGATCTTGTGATGAATTGATGATGCTTGGGGCCTACATGATTCCGGGTCGGGTCAAACTGTGCATCTTATCTCGGGTGGTCCGACCCGGAAATATGCCTTACCCTTGCGCCTCTGATCTTTGGCTGGCTGGGCTGTGCTCTTTGAAGTTTGAACCGTATAGTTTTTCGAGCCGGCCCGGACCGATCGGGACAAAATACTCCCTTTGTTTCGGCCCGATGGGCTAATCCCTATTTGTGAATCTTGATTAGGAGTTAAGAGAATCGTTGTGATCAACTGGGACTAGGAACCGGTCTCGATCGTTGATTCTCTTGTTTTTCTTGTTTATGACTTACAGTACATATCATTTGTATATTGAAAATTCCTTACTATTGATGTGTAGGATGGGGATATTTTTCTTTTCTTCTTTGTGAAACTCATAAAGTTATGAATTTAAATGATATAATACATATATTTAATAAAATTTATCACATCTATGAGAAATCATACAAACAAGAATGAATATTCTCTTAAAACAAAACATATCAAACCTATTGCTATGTGGGAATTTACTAAACTATCATTTAGAAACTATATTAACTAATTAACGAATTAAAAGTGTATGAAAAAATGTAAAATTGCACACCTTCAAAATGCTACACACCAATATCATCTATGGAAGACTGAGAAGCAGTATCTTCTATCGTTGAACTTGAGCTTGAGCACGTTTCCAAAAGGCTCTCGCTCTCACTCTCACTCTCACTCTCACTCCCCAAAGATACGTCTAAAGCACAATGTTTCAAGCTCCAATACATAATGCTTGCTAACAAAGTGAGGATCATCTTTTGGTTTACCTCTATTATGTCTTCAGGAAGCAAGAAAATCGAGCATCCTAGTTTTCTTGCAATGCTGATTATATATGTTGCATTCATCTTTTTCTCCTCACCTACATCATTCAAAGTTGAAAAGAAAACGCCAAACAATGAGGTTCTGGTTCTGGTGAAGACAGTTAGATTCTTAAAAAAATTAACTTCTTTCATCATATAATCACTAAAATATTCGACGTCTTGTTTAAATTCATTATAATCTACCACCTACCTAATAATGCAAATGCCCCCAACTCCAAGGACCAATGATATATGTATAGCAGAAATATACTCACCATTCAAACCTTTTGCGACGAGGCTCCAGTTGACGGAACTAGGATGAACGGCGCTAAGTAACTTAAGGAAAAAGATCCCATCGGACAAACTCTTGTCCTGCATTTGAAGTTCATGATGTAAGAACAAGAGACGATGTGGTCATAATATTAGCTCGTACGACAAGGGTGGAACAAGATGAATAACTTGAGAGGAACATCAAGGATTGGGATCCATAAAATCAGATAATTAACTGCATATGGTGTCTATTTTTTGGAACATAATTCGATTTAAAGACAGGACATGTAGGAACTCCATTAAGATTATAGATCAAAGTATAAGAACATGAGTTGAAGGCTTGGTAAATGTGGTTTGAAAATAATACCTTGAAGCTATGCATATGACTCTGGCTCCCAGAACTTTTCACCTTGCTATTAGCCCACTCTAAAATGTCAGCATCAGAAATCTCCTTTCGACTCGAATGGCACCTTAAGTTCTTCAAGAGTTGAAGCATTTGAAGCATGTTACATCTCATTAACTGCCAGAGGTAGGCTGAAAATCAAGTATGAAGAAGCCACCTTAGTTTACATGAAATTTTCAATACTGAAGTGATACTGAAGCTGGTAAAATTTTAGAAGACTGTGAAAAGCATGAGTGGACTAACGTACCTAATATTAGCTTCTTGTTTCCTTGAACAATGTCATTTCCAGCAATATTGACAAGGGAAAACTTCAATTCTTTCCCGATTTGGACTACTTGGTTGCAGTTTTCGACTTTTCTGAATGGCATTTTAATTGGAGGCCTTGAAGCTATTTTCCAGTTAACTATGCCAGGGGACACCTTGTCAAGTGCCTCTAGGAGAATCCATCTGCAAACCATCAGAGTTGCTATTTAGAAGTTAGAACTATAAATTCACTAACAGTTTTGCACGTAAAATTTACTCAAAAAGATGTAAAAGGTTATATATGATAGTGGTGTTAGTAGACTTACCCGTCTCTAAGATCTTCAAAGACATTATCCATGTATGAGGAATTCCCGAGACTGTTCAGCCAAAATCGAAACGCCCTTTCTTCTCTTGAGGTTTGTGAGTCATCAGGCAATGTCTCGAGTATTGATATCTGCTTTGTTTGAGTTGATAGTCCATTCCTACATAAAGAATCCATTCTTGGCATGACGCTCCATTCTCATGTCCAATCTTATCATAGTTTCAACATTTGTTAGCAATAACAGATCAAAAAATGTGACAAGTAATCAGCCATCTCACCTGTGTTGGAAGATATGAGCTACAAAAGCAAGATTAAGGTTTGGAGAGCCTTCGACAATATCTTTTGCCGTTAAGTATCTCTTACAACCCATCCTATCAGCATGTGCAAGAACCAACTTTGCCCTCTCAAGTTGATCTTTTATTTTTAGTGTAGATGGATTACTGAGTTCTGGGGCAAGAACGTTTAAGAGATGAGCGTATGCCTCTGCATCCTAAACCAAATTTTATCCACTTGAATGTTAATAGTACATATAAAACTGATATAAAAGGGGAGATTAAATATTGAACTGCACTTTGTATATTAGATGCTGGTAGTAATAAGCATCAAGCAGTGATACAAGAATTACAGAATTGTATTACTCAATTCCATCTACCTTAACATCAGATGAGAAATTTGTAACTGTTTTGTTGTATCCTGCTTTCTTCAAATGAAAATTCATCCATCTGAGTAAGATCTTTTCTGGTGGTAGACTCATAAGCTCTTCCACATCCTGATATTCCAAGATAGAGGGTAAATACAGAATGACAACAAAGATTTCTAGGAAGTTGCATCTAAAACAGCTACTGAGATTAGTGCCCACCTTGCTATCATTGACCAGCTCGACCAGTTGTGGGGTTTTCTTCAAGTTGAGGTCTGCTAAAAGTTGTATCTAAAACAGCAAGGCATAGAAATCAAATTATAGCATTCGTTAAATGATCACAGGATGCAGACAGTTTTTGCTTTAGTTCTTTAAGTACTATAAAAACTCGCCTTGATAATTTGAGAGATTAGTCCAAGGACAAGATGCCTCTGCAAACGGAATGGAGCAATTACAGCTCATGTTAGAAACTAATGCATGAACCAAGAGTGCACAACATTGGACGAGCATAGAGAACACAGAACATAGTTCTATAAAAAGCTACTTATTCATGAATCAGTAATTAAGTTAAATGCTATTTTATGATAGGCAGCTATGCAAGCAACAAAATTCAGGGAAGCCTTCCAAAAATAAAATAAATGTCAGAATACCAGTATTCTAGCATAACCATGCAACGTACCCTTCCTTCAATAAAGTCTTCATTCCCTATATTGACAACAGTGCACCCAATTGCCTTAGCAGAGTTGAGGCATAAGGTATGATTCTCATTCCTTTCCCATGGATTAAGCATTCCCTTTGTATTTATAGCTCGGTCATCTATAGTTCCAGGTACAGCAACATTGATAAGCTTGCTGCATTGAACACCAACATTTTGTAAATAATATATACATAATCAAGAAATCTGCATGCATGGCAAAAGGCCAAATGATGTTCACCAGATAAGCACTCCGTCCTTTGCAATCTCAAAGAGATCATTTGTCTTTGGATCTATAGGAAGGTATTTCTCCAAAAACTCATCATGTGCAAGATAGTTATTGATGTGTGAAACATAGGAAGCTTTCTCAGACTCGCTTATTGTATGAAGCAGAGTGCAAGTTGGAGATTTCAGAAATGCAGAAGCACTTCTGGCTCCAGAACCCCTCCTCTCCGTCGCAAGTCCTTGAAGTTTCAAGTAGACCTGTCATCAAATCAAATAACAAAAAAGAAGCAGGTCTTAAATAATCAGTGTAGCTATTTCGTAAATGTTCAATAGAAATCCATTCTAGTGTCGTACACTACTAATCCTGTTCCATCAAGATAGCAATGAAGCAAAAGGCGGCTATTAAATATAATTTTCAGCTTCGTTGTGTCTTCAGACTCTTCACACATTATATACATATCAGAAATCCAAAAGTGAAATTAGAACGCTTTATATCATCAATCAGACTATTGAAAATTATAGCAAAAAAAAAAAAAAAACATTATATTTCTTCTCAGTATTTACGTAAATGGACAAAAATCATAATGCTATTACCCTCAGAAACAGTTCGAAATCGACATCACAATCCAAATTCCCATAGGCATCTCGAAGAAACTCAGCTCTCTCTTGCTCCGTCAGAATCTCTCCGACGTGTTTCAGCCTCGACATCTTCCCCGGAAGCTCAGAAAGCTTCACGCTGCCTTCGCTCTCTCGCCTCATCGCCGTGAACTGCGGCATCAATTTGTCTCTCAACAGCTCATAAAATAATTGCCACAAAAATAAAAAACTTCGAAAAACAGGAATGCTACCGATGTTTTCAAGCTCCGGAGCTCCGCTTGTGTGAACTGATTCTGCAGCCATGGATCCGACAACAGCACCCCGAAATATCCGGCCATGAATGCTCGAATTTAACAGACTGATCTAATGCACAAAATATGGAACGCGATTGAAAAAATTGAATATAATGTATAAGAGAAATGAGAAGAGCTCTAAATGTATGGAGTTTCTGTTGAGATTGAGAATGGATCGATGAAAAAAACAATTGTTCTATTTCAATTGAAGAATTAAGAATAACCGTTGTTTGCTGGGAGTGATGAAGCTGATGATGATTATATTTTTTTTCTTCATAGTTTGAAATAATTTTCTAAGTGTGTCTCAACGGTCATTTGCTAGCTGGACTTTTTACACTAGTAACCAAATATCACATATTCACATGTATGTGGTGACTTAAAGAGGCTCCATTCCTAATTTCATATCTGAATTTCGTCTCCTATTTTATTTTTCTTCAATTTCAATTTGTTATATCTTAATTTAATTTTGTATTATTTATTCCATCCAAATTGAGTATATGTTTATGGGTCAAAATAAATTTTCTTTAAAAAGATAAATAATAATCATTCAAATAAAAAAATATTCCTTCCGTCCCGTTAATAACGATACATTACTTTTTACACGAAAATTAAAAAATACTCAATATTTGTTTATTGCACAAAATCCCAAAAATAGACCATGCGCAAATGTTTATTTAATAAGGAAATGAGTTATTATTAACGAGACGTCCCAAAATGGAAAATGAATCGTTATTAACGTAACGGAAGGAGTAAAGTATAACATTTTTATTTATTTCGAACAAAATTCTCTTTTTTCTGAACATATAAATCCCGCGAATTCGTTTTCACGAGATTCGTGTGTTTGTATATAATATAGAACAACACATAATCCTGCGAACTTGAGCTTGTGAGGGTCGAGTGTTAGTTCAATTTATAGAACAACACACAAATCTCACAAAGTTGAACTCGAACTCGAACTCGAACTCGCGCGGATCGTGTGCTACGTAAAAATTAAATTATAAAATTATGATAGAGGGCAAATTAGTCTATAAAAATTTTAAATGATTATTATTTATCTTTTTATTTAAAAGGCTATTTTTCATCTTTTCTTAAGAAAAATGGTTATTTTAACATCTAACTCTAGAATATATATATATATATATATATTTAACTTTTAATATTAATCTTATTTAATTTTTGAACTTAATAAGTTCAAAAACAAAGTGTATATAAAATTTTTACTTTATTTTATTCATATAATTATTGATTAATTAAAATGATAAATATGATGTTGATATATGGACATTGAATCCCACGAGAAAAATCTTATAAAGTCGTTATTCATGTAACGTAAACTTAATTGTGAGTAATTATGACTGCAAATAATTTGTCATAAGCATTTATTATTAATAAACATTTGGCAAGTCGCGTTTTGAGTTAGTTATAACTTATAACTCCAATTTTCTATTTCAAGTTGAATGCATTTTAAGTAGAGCTGTTAAAATCGGTACGAAATGGCCCGGTCTACCCGTATTTAGGGTTGGGTAGGACTCAAAATTTGATGGCCCAAAAAATCTCAGGCCTAAATTACCCGGTCCGGTAGCCCGATGGGCCAAACGGGCCATGTACCAAAAAACCCTATAAGTTATGGGCCAATTAGGCCGGATAATTAAGTATATATATTTTATTTATTTAGAAAATTAATTTTAGAGTTAACTAAATTTTATGCTATTTCTTTTGTAACTTTTGTTTTAGAAAAATAATAGCATGTGTTTTTTTTTATTACTCTCTATCTTTATTTTATTTTGATAAGAATAATTTTTACATAATATTTAATTTTATAACTATTAATAAATCAGATATCACTAATATTGAGTCTTGTAGATGTCGTTTCATTATTCTAAATAATTTATTTGGACACCAAAATTATTAATTTAAAAATAAAATATTATATGGGCCTTTTTGGCCCAGTGACCCGTAAAGGGCTGGATTAAGATTTTGCTGGCCCATCAAATTTCCGAGCTGACTCAGCCTGGCCCAAAATGAAACGTTGGCAAAATGATGTAGTATTGATGTTAGCACATGTTTGACTAAACGTATAAGTTTCTTATAAGTTGTTTAAGAGTGTTTGATAAATTAGTTTGATAAATTAAGTTTTTTATGAGTAAACGAGACAAAAACCGCCGTCTGTGGGAATCGAACCCACGACCACGTGGTTAAAAGCCACGCGCTCTACCAGCTGAGCTAAGACGGCCATGCAATGTATTTCATACACTAAATATAAATTCACAGTTTTGATGTTTAAAATACTGATTCAATTTTCTCATTTTTTTCACATCAAATCACTGTTTTTTTTTAAGTTGAATAAAAGTAGAAATTTAATATGTGATGTTGAAACAAAACATCTAATTTAAAGCATATTTAGAAGGTGTTTGACTAATCTTATTTTAAAGAGCTTATAAGTTGGAGTGGAGTTACTTATTTTTTGAGGAGTCTACAATGTCCAAAAACTTATTTTTATAATTTATAAGCTCTCAAATCGCTTAATTTGCCGAACACTTTTATCTAGCTTATAAACTTTTAAACACTTATACGCTTTTTTAAAAAGTTTATAAACTTAACCAAACACTCCCTTGCATTTTGTGTACCTGCTCTAGTCGATCGGCCCATTCCATAATTATTGTTAAAGTTTGATTGACTCACCAGTTTTCTATTTTAATTTTAAATAAGTGGATTTATTTATGTATTGATTCAATTAAAAATATTTAATATGATAATTAAATTTACTTAGATATCCCTGATTGACTACTTAACCAAAATAATTGAATATTGCAACTATTAACCATTGAGGAGAAAGTGATAAATTAAAATTATAAGTTGGGCTTCTAAATTTAGGGGTAGAATTATTAAATTTTGATTGAAATATATATTATATTTTTAAAAAACATATTTTTCATAATTTATCTGAGTTAAAAAATTAGATTTATTATTGAAAATGGTAAATATTAAAAGTTGATGAGTATTAAAAGACAATGTAACAACTTAACAAACTGGATATTAATTTTTTATTTTTGGAAACACCCGAATAAGTCAAGTTACTTTCGGCCAAATTAATAAATTCGTGAATAAAGTAAATATATAAACACAAAGGAAAATTGAAATGTAAATAAAAACCATTTATTGAACTACATTCGCAATAAAAGTTATGAATATAAATAAGTAATACGAAAAATTATAACACAAAGAAATGCAAATTTACATGGAAATTCAAAACGGCGGAAAATCTCGAATAAACGAGAAGATTTCAGTCAAGTTTAGAAAAAATAGGGTATAATAGTATAATATACTTTACACACCAACCTAACTTAATGGCCAAATATCTCAAGCTCTAACCATATTGTAAAAAAAATCACACCATAAACATCTCGAGTTAGGCCTAAATATTAAGTGTCACTAAATTGACAAAAGAACTAATCCAAAATGAAACCAACTTATTAAAAATTGAATTAAATTACATTTAAATTACAAATTAATTTGTCTAATCAATAGTTCAAACTCAAAAACTTTTTGCATTAGACATTACACTCGTAACAATAAACTTACACACCGACACATACAACTAACATTTAAGGATATCCATTAAAAGAGATTTTCTATGTAACATTCAAATGTATGTTTTTATCCGTATTGAAAATTTAAGAATCTCTAAATGGGAGATATTGTACGTAAATAGATATTAATTTTTAAATTTAATTTTATCGAAACAAAAATATCAAATTAGTTAGAAATTTATATAGAAAGGTCATATTTGTATTCATGTCTATCAACATGACCATGCTATATAAATGTTGTTTTTGTGTTTTAGGATATGTTATATTTGAATGATAAATTTATTTCATTAAAATTTAGGATAAAATATAATTATCTTTGAAATCTCTTTTTTTTTTTATCCATACCTCGTATTTAAATTACAAATTCATATTTTTTTATCCTTCATTCACTTTAACGAGTGATAATATTAATTTGGAGTAAAGTGAGGTGAAGGATAAAAATAAAGATTAATTTATAATTTAGATATAATAGATAAATAAATAAAAAGAGATTTAAAAAGTAATTATAATTTTATCTCATATTTTAGGAGAATGTGAAAAGACAAAACAACCTTGTAAGAATAAGAAAATATGGGTTGAGGACCTTGAGGTCAATTACTTATTCTCCCTCGTCTCACTAAACTTGTCACAATTTTTTTATTTAGACGTCCCATTAAATTCAATACATTACTAAAATAGTAAAAATTATCCCATTAAGAAAATGTGGATCCTAATATTTTTATCAATTTTACACTACTTTATACACTTTACTTAATAATTAATAATCATGACCAAAAATTTTGTGTCATGACTATTGCTATAAGAAAAGGTTTAATTTCAGCTCGAATCTCATGAACAATTTCAGTTCCGTTTAAGCATTACTGACCGTTGGATGAGTACAATCTGACAAGCATACCCGTTGCAGTTAAAGCAATGGCATCACCGTGAATAAAACAAACAATATGGGGATTTACTGCGGGTTGTTTTGCAAATAAAACAAAACTGGGGGACCAAACCCGAAGATCACAATTTTATTTAATACCGGAATTAACCCTTAAACGGTTCAGCTTCCTCGCTTCCTATAAATGTAGGCCCACACCTTTAAGCCTTCTTTATAATTCCATAATCCATTTACACACACTTCCTTTTTCTGCATACGCTTTCTGCAATCACGCGAAACCGTCGCTTCTCTCTCTTAGGGTTTCATACCACTGTCTGAACATGGCGCAGGAGGCACAAATAATTGCTGGAGCTGAGACCAACGGAGCCAAGGCTTCTCAGGTGGTGTTCACGGCGGCGAAGCCGTGGCTGGTGGTTGAGGCCCGGAAGGCAAACGACGCTGTGTTGTTCTACAAGGCAGCGTTCGGAGCTGAGGAGGTGAACCGCGTTAATGATCCGAAGAGGAAGGCAGAGCAGGAACTTCCCCTCATTCGCTCGGCTGAGCTGAAGATTGGTTCCTCTAGCTTTGTTGTTTCTGACCTCATGGAAGACTCTTCTTCACCGTATGTTTTCACGTTTTTATGTTTATATTGATCATATATTATGGTTCTTACGTATTTTTTGGTGCCGTTTGCTCTCGATTTTGCGTAGATCTGATAGTCATGTTAAGAGTGTTGCTCTATATGCACTCTTTGTTTTCTGATATACTATTTTGAAGAGTTATTTGTTGTCATTTTATCGTATCGTTATCTGCTCTCTTTGCGTTTTTTATTTTGTTTTTTCGCATGTGATTTTTTAGCTATTTATCTACAACTTACGTTGCTTGATTTTCCTATTACTGACTATTTTTGACCGGATTCGAATTATTCGACGATTCTATATTACTTTTACATATTGTACTACTTTTGTTTTTCACGGTTTTGTCACTTCTTCTCTCTCATATTAATGATCTTTGATAAATCATTATTCATAAAATTATTTTAATATTAGTCATTAATCATGTGCCAAATTGTTTAGTTGAGTATGTGTCTATTTTTCTGCCAGCGTGAAATCTGCCGTGAGCGGCGTACTGTTCTGCCTGGAGACTGAAGACGTTGAAGCTGCCGTTGCCAAGGCCGTAACTGCTGGAGCCGTTTCCGAAGACGAGGTGGCGGAGGGTGAAGGCGCGTGCTGCGGTGGGCGCGTGGGCAAGGTGAAGGATCCGTACGGCAACATTTGGTTGATCTGCTCGCCTACTAAGAAGTTCATCGACGTGTCTGCTTAGATGCCATCCACGCCATCTGATCCGAGCCGTCCTTTCTCGCACTTGTTCGATTTTGCTTGTTGGGCCGCCCTTAACTTGCTATCTTTTCTTTGTTAGTTCCTAGTTGACTCAGAGTCACTCGCTGTTATTTTGTGAAAAGAGGTTCATCTCAAAGTTATTTCTAAGGGTTAATTAGCTTATGATGATAACATTTGGCAGTGACTGGGATTAATCAGAACTTGTGCTACTTTAGATTTTATTTAATACAACATGGATGCGTAATTTTCTTGCTTGAATTTACTTTTTGCTGACTCCTTTATTGGATAAGGTGTGGGTTACTTATATTAGATATATTATAAATTATGTCATGTATTATTGTTCCATTATTAATTGCATAAATTTACCGGTTCGAGAACTTTATCCATATATTATGTATACATATTGAATGTGTAGGCGTTAGATATAGATATATATTTTATTATAAAGTAAATTTCAACAGTGCATGTTGTAGAAAAATTAATTGACCTCGTGATAAGCGGTGAGTCAGCTACCGAGATGCGGACACGCGGCCACCGAGTCGAACTTGTTTCAGTTCATTTAAGGTTCAGATATGTGGGCCCCAGTTGGGGAGTGGTTGTCGTAATATGATTTGCAGTTTATTGTTTGTGTGATTTATTTGCGAATTGTTGGGTTATACATGGATAATTTTATAGGTTACTATTAATTTATTCAGTACTATGTAATAACCATGAAGTTTTTTTTTTTTTTTTTTTTTTTTTTGTAATAACCATGAAGTTCTATATCTTATTTTTAATTATTAAAATGTTGATCGTTGGGGTATTGCATGGTAAATGTGAGCTGACAAATGTTAATTATGCCTCTGATGAATTAGTTCGATGTGAGTGTCAAAGAATTATGATGTGATTTCAGTTTGCCATAATTCACAACTTTTAGGAAGACTGATGGATTAAACTTCAGTATATGTTTCATATGGTTATTTGCTTAAGCAATAATTTTGAATTTGTATAGGAATATTTTTGTTTTAGATTCATAAGTATACTTACTAGTTGAAATTTGAAAATGTATTACCTTTGTTGTCTTTAGCAAGTGGTTTAAAGTAAGACTTATTATCTGCCATATAACCCAATTGTAAAAAAATTGGGGTGGGCCTAAACCATATTGCTCTGATAGTTTACAAAATAGAGAGCCCAAGATAAAAGAATATTGTGAGAGCTGCATTGCACCTTGGTGTTTAACACTTTGACTTGACATGTGTCTTAACGTGGTGTATTGATTTTATGTAGAAAAATGTAGTCAATGGACTTTGAGTCCCAATTATTATAATTATTAATTAAGATGTACGTAGAAAAGTTAGTTAGTGAAATTTGAATCTCACATAATTTATAATTTTTAATTGGATTATATGTATAAGTTAGTTATTATAAATGAAAAGTTTTAGTATTAAAAATATTGATTCACAGACAAAAAGAATATGTTAAAAATATTCATGTACGGAGAGAGTATTATTTTTTATTTAACTAAAAATGGTATTTGCACATGAAAACAGAGTTTGTCCACTTCTGGATATATGCTCAAACGGGTGCGGGTTCTTAAATGTTATGTTGCTTGTTGATGAAGCCTATGGATCCTTACTTTAAATCCGATAATCAACCGGGTCGGTATCCAATTACTCACTCCGTTTCCTAATAAGTTTATTAAACTATCAAAACTCAAATACCAAGAAAATAAAATAAATTACACTATTTATCTTTAATCATTACATTAAAACTATTATAATGATTAGAAGGGTAAAATAGGAATTTTAATATTATTTTAATATGAAATTTGAAATGGGACAAAAAAATTTCCCTTATAGGACATTTATTAAGGGATGGAGGGACGTTTAATGATTTATTTTTGTTCCACATTTCGGCCTCGTTTGGTATCCCTGAAAAGGCTAGTTAGGAAAGATATCATGGGTTTATTACATGTTTGGTAGCCTTTTTTTAAAACCCACAAGCCCGTCTTAAAATCAAGGCCCGTCCTTAAAACACTATTATGTTGTGTTTGTGTAACCCACAGATGGTGCAAGTTAAATTTAAACTGGACTTTCTATTGTATTCAATTACATAATTGACCCTCATTTTTCTCATTTCTCTCTCTATCTATTCATCTTCTTCTTCGGCCACCACCCACCACTTACCAGTTTGTGGATTAATTTTCTTCTTCTTCTTGCATTTTTGGTACCACCATTTTCGATCTCTCTTGCTTTTTTGGTGCCACATGTTGAAGGTTTCTCTACAACATTTTTTTGGAGCAATTTTGGGGAGCATTTTTGTGAGCCTTCACCACTGCCTCGTCCTTTGCATCGCCGCTGCTACCGCGTCCCTCCTCCTCTACGTTGTGGCCGCCACCATCACTTGAATCACCTTCGCCACCACGACTCCAAATTTCAAGCTTAATCTTCCTCCTCAGAGTGATTTTTCTTCCCCACTTCTTTTACCCTTTCTTGTATCTATAATTTTTGTGAAGCTACAAAGAAGAAAGGAAAAATGATAGAGAGAGAAAAATTGTTTGGTCTGTTGAATTGGTGTGTACTTCATTCTTCTCGTCGTTATGGAGATGGTGATTTACTTTTTTTTTTCAATCCTAAAGTATTGATTTTTTTTTTTCATTTCAGATGTATTTATTTTCTTTAGTTCTTATCCTTCCTCCATTAATGTCGCTCAACAAAGATTTCACTATTTGTCTGTGTGTTAAAATGTCGAAAGTGTTGATATTTTGAAGGGACAAATATGTAATTTTACATCATAACCTAACTAACACATAATTATCTACCAAACAACAAATTTATATCCTTGTTTTATTTTATCTCATCCTTCAACTTAAATTTTAACTAACTTGACGAAACCTAACTAAACTACCAAACGAGGCCTTCATGTCTTAAAATTAAATTAATTATTTTAATTAATATTTTTTAATAATTCTATACACTATTTTTTAATTTGTAAACTCGAAAAATTAATTAAAAGTGATTAAATGTCACTTTCTTGTGTATTATAAATTAATTTTTATTAGTTGTAAGTTTTATTTTCAATAAACTTTATAAAGAAAATATAGTGTATTTTATTAAAATACTTATTTTAATAAGTAAAAGATATAAAATATTTACTTAAAAAATAAAATTATCATTTATTATGTAATGTGAGTATTTTTTATATTTGATTTTTAAGTAAATATTTTGTACCTTTATTTTATGAAAATTTGTAATTTCACCTATTAACCCAAAAACATATGTAGAACATTTTTGCAACTAATTTATTATTCTAATCCTATTTATTTTTCAGAATTGTTTGGTTTTGATATCAGATTCTATTATATAATTTATATTTAATATAATCTAATTTTTTTAAACCGTACTTATTGCATGTGAATTTAACGTAAAACCGCATTTCAATACTTTTTTGAAGCTCTTTCATTTTTTTGTTACTTCTTTCAGTACAGAGTTAGTTAAGAAGCCCTCGATTTTTGAGTCTTTGAAAATTTATAAACTTAAATATTCATAATTCTATGTAGATCTTTTTGTGTTCCATGCATCACAAATTACAATAAAATGCTCCCATCCTTTCCATTATATTATTCTATTTAGGATTAATTAGTAATTATTTTATCATTTATTCTGAATTTTTCTATTAATATTGTCTTATTTCACAAAATTAACAATAAAAAATCTTTAAAATGTGTGTCGTGCCGTTATCTTTTTATCTTTTACATTATTATTTATTTTATATAAAAAATGTAGGAATTAAAGGGTCAACAAGGTTTGACTCAATATTAAAGTGACGTGACATTTAATTAAGAATAATTAAATGAGTCAAGATCGATCTACGTTGAGAGTAAATGATCGTTGTATAATTAATTTCTCGAAATCAATTACGGATGAGTGAGAAATAATTGTTTAAAGTATATCATTTGACGAATGAGCTATGAGATTAAGATTCTTAATGTACGAATTAAAGAATCTTAATGTAAGAATTAATGTTGTCCCACACTCAATGTTGTAAGAACATTAATTGGGTATTTAAAGTGTCTAATTACTTATTGAGTTAAGTGATTGGATAAAGCCGGTACACGTGCATGCCGCCACCGCTGCCCCCGTCGGCCGTGGGCCGGTTGGGCTCGGGTTTTGGGCTTCGGCACGTGGCCTGTAACTCCCGCAACGGCCTGTAACGGTCCGCTGTCTTGATGGGCTTTGAATAGCCATCAATTCGCGCTCCCATGGGTGGACTAGCTCTAGGGTTCTGCATTCAGTCTAGACACTCGTATTCTCTGCATACTCTCACTTATATTGTTGCATATACTATTTTTCTGCATCTAGAAGCTCGGTCCGATCCTGTCCAATTCACCGAAACTCGGTCTCGCGGAGACTGCCGGGGTTAATTAAATAAATTTTAACATAAGATGAAGTACATTAAAAATACTTACATGTGTCCTTAGTAAGCTGATATGTTCGAAAATATAGGATTGCGTATGTTAAATTGTCATTCAAACTACTATTTGATATAAAATTTCCATTATACAAATTTTTTAGAAAAGTAAAGTAAATTCGACAATTGTGCCAAATCCCACAAAATCTTTTCGACATAAATGTTTCAAACCAATAATCTCTTGAGAGAGACAATTCAATGCCTACCTACACTTTGTTCTTCTCATTTACTCTCTTCACTTACCCTCTTTTCCTTTTCACTCCCATCCCATGAAATCATTCAAATCATTGTTTTTTGACCAAATCTTGTTTTATTTCTAAATGTTCATCAACTTCTTATTTTGGGTAACATTGCTCAAATTTAAAAAATCAATTATTACATGATACTAATACACAAAAAACCCATTACATCTTCATCCCAATTTTACTATTCAAAAGACCAAACTAGTGTAGTTTCATATTTATTTCCCTTTTATGAGAATGGATTTTAGTCGAGATTAAATTAATTCAAAATTAAATTAGATCGAGATTACTCAAAATTATTTTTTTTTCATATAAGCATAATACATAATTAATAGAGACTTCATAAGTTTAGGGACTTGATAATGGAATAAAAATGGGAAGACTCGACCGTCTTTCGAAAAGAAATGCAGCAGCTGTGGTGATGAAATGACAATTATCTCGTTTACAAACATATATGAGTGAGATTAAATATATGACCGACTACCCGATATTGTAAACATCATTGATCAACATAAAGAACATAGAGCCCTGCAGAAGTATCACTTTGAAAATTCCAACAATTTATTTGATCTATGCAAATTGTGACCATGATATTATTCCAAGATTAAGTATCAAAAACTAAATCATAAACATATACTTCCCTAACTCAGCAAATCATAAACTAAATCTCAAGAACACCCCCTAGTTGGTAGAGTAGCAATCTTTATCTTCAAATTCTCACCTAAACTTCTGTAAAGTTAGACCTATAAATATGGCCATGAATGTTGAGTTCTGAACTTATCATAGGGAATACACCCCCAACCCCACCCTCCCCCTAAACTACCATCTCCCTTCTTCTTCCTCTTTTGAAAGTGATAAAGATTTCACCAAATAAAGAGGCTCCTTCTCTCTGATTTTTGGTAGTGCTGTTATTCTTTGATATCTGGGCTTCTTTGCTGTCCTTTTCTCATCTGTAGACTAGCAGTGGCATATACAGCTCTTTAATTTCTCTCTTTCACCTTTGGTCCTTTCTTTCCCTTCACTGTTTCACGACTAGCAAAGAAGGCAAAACACTCCATTCCCCTTTAAATTCCCCCATGCCCACCAATGCAGCAAAGCTCCAACAAAGGGCTACTCTACCAATCCTAAATTCTTGATTCACTAGTCAACATTTTAATTTTTCAAGATTCTTGGTCCATGGATGTGAGCGTTTTTGTTTTTCAAAGAATCCCTTTTCTTTTTCTACCATTAATTAGCCTTGAAATGGATAAAGATTCGATTTTTATTTGGATGGTTTTGTAGGAATTTAACGTAAAGAGGAGCCATGTTCTTGCATTTGGGAGCTGGGACTGCAATGGGGATTTGCCGTTCACGCAATGCTTTGAATCAGCGAGGGAGGCAGCTGGTGTGCTCCGGTGTACCTACGCCGAGGAACGCGACTTGTACGTTGCCGGTGATTTGTATGAGAACGATGTTTCTACTCCCGCTATGATTGTTGTACCTCGCCACAGAGTGAGCCCCACATCCTCATCTCTTCTTTATCTTGATCAAACTCTCTCCTTATGTCTGCTTATGCCTTCTGTGGTATGTGTGTGTGTGTTAAGTGTTTGTCTCCATATACCAAACATTGATCACGCATACTACTGTTTGTTGACTGTGTGTCTTGATTTCTTGATCACCTACTACTGTGGTTGCTATGTCTAGGGTAAAAATTCAAGAAAGAAAGAAGGGGAGAAAAAGGGAAGAGTGGTGTGGGATTGTGACTGCGAGTTGAAAGCACCACCGAGCTCCGCCGCCGCTCCACCTCGTCGGCCGCCACCTAAAGCCATCGACGAAGACTTGTACAAGATCTCCCCTGACCTCCTTCGAGCCCAATCACCAAGGGTAGATCCTTAAATCCATACCCCATCTTTAGATATTGGAGGCTTTAATTTGAGAAAGTTTTCATTCCATTGTCACAATGTCACTCTATTACATATGTCGGTATATCACATATACAATGCCATCAAATTCTTGAATTCCCACATCAAAACTCAGGGTTAAGAATCAAGAAATTGTTATTAAGACGCACTAGTTTTAGTCAAAGGGGACCAAGAATAATGAGACGGAGCGAGTATTAATTTGTTGTCCTATTTCATTGCAGAAGAGAGCATGGAGATTCTTCTGGAGCTGCATTCCGCCATGTCTCTACCAAAATTCAACTCATGAGCTTAATATTGCTTAGTGTACATGGCCAAAATAACTTCTTTCAACATGCATATGTACCAAGCTTTTGCTAGGGCATGCATGGAGTTATGTTAGAGACTCAAGAAGATGTTCAAACTCATATTTATCCTATGAAAATGGTGTGGGATAAGAGATAATAAAAGCGATCTTCCTAGAGTTGTTGGGGCTTGTAATGAAGTGAATGTGTTACTATAAAGTTTGTGAACTTGATTTCATGCACATATGTGGTTGGGTTTCTTGTCTTTATTTGGGTATTATTTTGGAGGTTTTGAGAAAGTGGGCAGAAAATAGAGGTGACAAAAGTGGAATCAATGGTGGGGAAGTGATGTTTTTAGCATATGCATGGAGATGCAGAGTTTATCTATTTCTGCAACCAACAATAATCATTTTGACAAAATATGTAAAAATAGTTATTTTGATGCAATAATTCTAAATATTAATCATTTAAAATATTATTTTTTTTAATTACCATTTTTATTTTACGTGATTGTTAAAAATTAAGAGTGTTATAATAATATTGATTAATATTTTAATATTAATATATAATTATTATTTGATTTATTATAATAAAATATTTATTATATAAGTTAAGGTTCAAATCAACATTTTATAGTATAAACAATAAAACCATCAATGGAGATTTAAATCATCATTAACTACTTTTTCAATCGAAATATTGCATGAGTAAATATTACTTCAATTTCTCAGATAATTTATTTAATCATGGATTAATGATAATTAATTACATAAATAATTTAAAAAATAAAAATGTATATTTGCGAAAAATGAAGCTAGTAGTTTAGAATTATATTTGCATGATATTATTGCAACCAGCTGACACGTCACATGTCATGTAAATAAATACTCATGTCATGTAATTGGTGGGACATACCATTTAAACAAATAATAAAATTTTAATAAAATTATTAATTTTCATATTTTAATTAAAATTTATTAATTATGAAGAAATTACACTATTTAATAAATACAAATTAATAATAAAAATTAAAAAGTATAACATCTTGTATGTTTATATATCTATATCAACCGTAGATGCGTGCATATTAACAAATACTCGTCGCGAACGGAGGAATTCGAATAATTACGTATTATTACTCACTTTGTCCTTCAGTCCTTCACACGATATATCGTTCAAAAATTTATAAGTACAAAAATAAATTTACATATTTATGGGACAGATTAAAAATAAAATTTTGGTATATTTATGGAAATAAGAAGAAAAAATAATAAAAAGAGATAAGGAAAAGAAAAGAATTGAAAATTAATTTAGAAATCCAAGGGTGGATCTTCACTCTAAACCTTTACTATCATTCTTCCCGCTTTGAATCGCGAAGCAAAGGAGTAGCGAATCGATGTGTGGAAGAGGAAGGTGTACTCTGCGGCCCGATGACTTTTCTCGGGCTTGCCATCTCAACTCTCGTCCCGTTCGTCACCTTGATATGGAACGGTATGTTTCTGCCCTATGTTTCCGATTTCACTTTGAGCAGTTACTTACTTGCTTCGAAATGAAAAAAATTAATAACAAATGTTGATTTTGAGTGAAAATTGGTGTTTGATTAGGTATCGGCCGTCGTACAACGTGGCGCCGGGGTTCAACGTGCCGGTGGTTCGACGAGACGAGGGAGGAGATGAGAACGGCGTCGTTTCACACTGCATGAAGTGGGGACTGGTTCCCGCCTTTACTAAGAAAACTGACAAAATCGACCACTTTAAGATGGTATTCGCTGTCTCCTCTGCTGATTTTGTCTCACATTTGTGCAGCTGTGTGCATTTGACTGAGAGAGTAATGCTTGATTAGTTCAGTTCCTAATGAGTGATAGCATGTTTGGTGTCTGAATGTGTTTGTGTTTTCTATCACGTCTCTTGTTTTAAAGCTAGCTCACTTGTATTGTAATTTATAGTTTAATGCCAGATCTGAGTCGGTGAGAGAAAAGGCTTCGTTTCGTCGACTTCTTCCCAAGAATAGGTGTTTGGTGTGTTTTGAAGGGTATGCACTCTGCAACTGTAGTTACTGTACTATGAACATCTTCTTATTTACATACATCTCTCCCTTTTTGTCAAGTTTTTTGAGATGCTAGTATATATTCTGTTTTGAAAAGGTGGAAGAGTCTCACATGGTTTAGAAAGTAAGAGTGTATGATGAAGTATGAGTAGATGAGAGACAGTGAGTGAGACTGGAATATATAGAATTATAAAGCTAAGATTTTTATTCCCTAATTTCTTCAGTTGCTCCATCGAGAGAGAGAGAGAGAGAGAGAGAGAGAGAGAGAGAGAGAGAGAGGGAGGGTTCTATAGCCACTAATCCTTCATCATACAACTTCCATCTCCCTGATTGTAAATTACATTTAGTTTTCTATCCATTTCCGGATTTTATTGTAAAAGCTGTGGAAAATGTGAGTTTACTTTGTAATGATATAATTTTGGGCTATTTCCAGTTTTTTCACATCCAAAGTATTATTCGTAGATTCTATGAATGGAAAAAGGATGGCTCTAAGAAGCAACCTTACTACATACACTTCAAGGATGGTCGTCCATTGGTTTTTGCTGCTCTTTATGATTCTTGGAAAAATTCAGAAGGTGAATAGCCATCACATTTTCCAAGGAATTTCTCGGGTTTCGCATTCACACTACATTACATTTTTCACTGAGTTTCTTGTACTGTTTTTCCCATTCAATATACAGGAGAAATTCTTTACACCTTCACTATCATCACAACTTCATCGTCGTCCTCTCTGCAATGGCTTCACGGTTTGTACTTAGTAATTTTTTTGGAGAATTCATATCTCCAGCCACAATCCGATCATCTGTAACCTCTTACTATGGCAGACAGGATGCCTGTTATCTTGGGCAGCAAAGAATCAAGTGATTGGTGGCTGAATGATTCTTCTTTGTCCAATCTTGACAAAATACTCAAACCATATGAAGAAACAGATTTGGTAAGAACCACGAACCTCCTCTCTGTTTTTAATGTGAACTGAGATTTAAAGGAATTGGCCTCTTGTGACAGGCATGGTATCCTGTAACACCTGCAGTTGGTAAAATTTCTTTTGATGGAGCAGAATGCATCAAGGAGGTAATTCTACTTCTTTTTTCAAATGCATATAGTATTCAATCAAGACTTGATGATCATGAAGTTGATTGATGGACATGTTATCATCTAAAAAGTTAGCTACGGGCAGGCGAAATTCCCTGAAAAGTACAAGCTGATCCAGACCAAACTGAAATATTAAATTCAGTTTGGTTGTTTCGGATCTTTTTCGGTTATTACATTTGTGTTTCAGTTTGGTTTGCCTTGCTGATATCATCATACAAGAAAGAATCCTTATGCACGTAAATCATAATGTTTTGTTGTTTTGATTTCAATTCATCTCCGGCTGGTATTTTCTTTTTATTTATTTTTTTTTAAAATTGGTAAAGTTGGTTCGGTTTCAGGCAAGAACCGAATGCTCACCAGTAAAATTATCTAAGTGATCATCAATTTCCTTCAACTGAGCAGAGTAGCTAAGCACAATGAAATATCTTTATAAGAAAATTATATTTATCCTGAGAGATAATGATATGCAACGTTCTTGTATGCAAAATCTTGTAAGTTATAATCAGAATAATTGCTCTTTCCACACCATAAATACAGGTAAAAGTGGAGGAGACCAAGTCAATCTCACAATTCTTTTCAAAGAAACAAGCATGCAAACCCGAGGAGCGAAAACATAAAGAAACATCGATTAAGGAAGATGAGCTGCCAGAATGTAATAAAAATCGACCAAAAGTCGAAAGTGGCACAATGAAGGAAGAAGCTAGTGTGAAGGAAGAACCAGAAAGGGGTGAGTTGGCTCAATGTATTGAGCAAACAGATGTGAAAGAGGAACCTGTAACACAGATAGACGAAACTGATGCAAAGAACTCAGATCATGCGAAGCCATGTGGGAAAGAAACAGATAGGCTACATATCAGTCCAGTCAAGAAAAGAAGAAAGGAGGCCAACCATGAACAACCAAGAAAAGGTGCAAATGACAAACAACCAACACTATTTTCCTATTTTGGCAAAAGAGAGTGATTGGTTGGGTTGATAGTTTTTGTTGTATTAGGCTATTATTAGCATAGCTCAGTCACATAGAAGGTTATGGTGAATTTTAGTTTAGAAATGAACTAGGCTGGACTGCTCAAGTGACAAGAATAGAAGCACTAGAATTTTTTGTAGGGGCTGTTCTTGATGGTTTTGCCTTCCTCTAGTTCTCACCTAATTCTTGTCTTAGTTGCCTCTAGTCATTTCATGTTTTGTGTACTAAAGATAAAGAGTGATGGACTCATCTAAAAAATATGGATTGTAAGCTTCTATTCGATTATCTATTTATTAGTTTAGAAAGCTTAAGAGCTACGCAGTTAGTTTATTTTTTTGTTTTATGAGCTGGCATGAATGATTAGCTACCTAATTAGTTATAATGGAGTCAAAGCTTTGAGGAGTAATTAGGGCCAATTGTACATATGATCAATAACGAGCTTTTATAATTTAAATTTAATATAATATCAATTTTTGTTTCTTTAAAATTGTATTAATTCATTATTTGTTTCCCAAAAGACAAATTGTGCTAATCAAGATGTTTTAAGAACAGTAATTATAGACTTTATACTGTCGATTGTCCTTTTTTCTTCTGATTTTTTAAGGCCTCATTACAAATATAATATACGCACCACATTTACATATAAAACGTTGAAGTGACGAATACAGCCCTATACAATAATAATAACACCACAAAGAAGCAAAACACTATTAAAACATCATTTACAATTGCAAACATACCGATTAAGTAAAACATTCTTTTTTGTAAAATCCACAAAATATATTTCTAACAAAAAAAAACGCAAATAAAATTATATTCCAAATTCGATCGCAGCCGTTGCTTGAAGTGAAGAAACACCATGGAATTCGATTTGGAATTTAATGGAGTAATTAACACAAAGGGAAGAGCTGAGGGCGGAGCAGCGGCAGAGTCCGGCAATAAGCCTCCAACAACCGCCCATTCGCCGCCATCTCCGCCACCAGTTTCCTCAACAAGCGGAAGGGCCGCCCCATCACCGCCCATTGCACCACCGGCCGCACTCCCAGGCTGAACCCTCTCCGCCGGTTCCCAAGCCGCACTGTCGCCCTCCTCTGCCGCCGCCGCCACCGGCACCACCGGACCTCGACGGAGGCGCTGCTGCTTCTTCTTAGCATCCTTAATTTCTCGAGTTTCTTGATTTGAGTGAACTGCTTGCTTTCTTTCTTTGTAATATTTCCCTTCTTTATAGTTTGTTTATGCTTTATATATATAGAGTGGCTTCACCTCTAACTTGCACTAAACTATTGTTTCTTTATATGGATCGAATTTCTGCATTTTTATTTCGTCCAAATATATTTTATTGGGGTTTGAAGAATATCTTCTTTTTTGCTGTGGGTGACGCCATTATTGTATTATTATTACAAGGTTTACAATATTTACATGTAAAATTGTACTCATAATATACTCTATCTTCCTCCCGCTAATAGCGACTTGTTTGTTTTTTGTACGTAGAATAAGGAGTGGTGTAAAGTTGAACAAACTACTTTTAGTAGGACGAAGACAATATTTTTTAACGAGAAACAAAATCAATAGGCACGTTTATAAAAGCAATTAAAATTAAAATTTTCAAATATATTACTATTAATTTTTTTGACAGTTTAAGATTGTAACTGGAATCGTCTTATATAGTTCAATTCCAAAACGTGAATCATCATGACAATTATTCAATTTTATCTTTAAATTTTCGTAACCTAATTCGGTAGTTCAGTTACGGTTCAGAACACCTCTAATCCATTTGCACAACCATTATATATGTACAATCTTGAATGGATATGAATCTAGTTAATACTTCATTTGTTCAATTAAAAGTGGTCTACTTTGACTAAAAAATTGTCACACGTTAGTTAAACTAAGTCATTTTTAATGGGAAGGAGAAAGTAAAATTTATGATGTTTATAAATAAATAAAATAAATTTTCCTAGTTCCCTATTTATTTTGTTATCCAATTATTTTGATCGATTACTAAAAGAATCTCAATTTGTAAAAATCGATTAATTTTGAAGCAATATATATTTTGTTGAAATTGATATACACGCGGTGCGATCGGTATGTAGTGCTGTGGGTAATGATTAATGTCATTATGTTGAGAATTTAAATAATCAACTTGATTATTTTACTAATTCTTAAGTACATTAAAATATTTCGTGAAGACAAAGTAACGATATAAAATACTCCAATCCTTAAAGGTAATAGTGTCATGATTACGTGACATGACCTTCTTGAAAAGAAAAAGATGTATTATCATTTTATTACATATATTAAAATCACGTTTGTGCCTTTGTGGGGTTTAGTAAGAATAATCAAATTGATTAATTAGTAAATACAAGAAGATAAAATCTTAGGTCAAAGTCTACAAGCTCTATAGACAATTTTGAAGGAATCCTATCATTTTCCTACCTATATTTATTGGAAGAAGAATCTATAGCCTATCTTGAAATTTTGGAATTTAATGAGTTTAAAATTTTAAGGTATACAATATTTTTAGAAAAACATCATTTTCTTATCTTCTTTTATTGTAATGCAGCTCATAATTTTTTTATTTCATGAATTTGGACAGACTATAAACTTTGAATTATATATGTATCGTCGATATCAAATAGGTTTAATTCAATCACAAAATATTATTATTGTTATTATGTTAAAGTTTTCCTATATATGTATGGGGATTACTAGAACTAACTTACATTGTGAGCTATGTCATTCTCAATAAAATATTTTTAAAGAAACTGATCTCAATATCAATTCTAATATGGTATAAAAGTCTATCCGATCTAATATTGATTGACCGTCATTAAATATCAACAAACGATGTCTAATTGTCAGCCCTGCATATAAGAAAGCATGTAAAAGAACGTGTATCGTTGTAAAAAGATAAGGTTGAATTGTCAACCCAAGATGTTAGATAGGTTAAATTTATCCTATAGTGATAGATAATAGTTACTAAAACTAATTTATATGGTAAGACAATATCCAAATATAATTCTACAATTAAGAACGTAAAGTAAAGTAAAACTCATAAAAAATTTAAACGATCAACAAGTATTTCAATGATGATTGATGAACTGCAATCGAGTGTCCACTTCTGTTCACAACCACATCAAATTTATTTAACGCATTTTCGACCCCATTAAAGTACTTAAATATTCCATTATATATTTATGAACGTGACACGAATTTTACAATCATTTTTTAAGAAAACTCTTTTCTTGCAAAATGATTAAAATAATATTATGTACGTTCAGACAAAATATTTTTTTTGATTTAGAGTGTTTATAAATTATTTTGTACTTATATTATCTATTTAAAATGTTAAATGATATACTTTTTCAAGAGAAAATTATACAAAACATTCAATATATTAAACTTTGTATGTATTCAATAAAATATGGTAAGAGACGGTTGATAATGTTAGGATAGGTTGAAAGGGCATATTGTGCAATCATTAGAAAGGAGTTTAAAAGGATTAATCAGCCGCCCATTCATTATTTATATATTTATTTCTCTTTGCATATATTCTTCTATAATTACTGACAAAAATAATATTATTATTTCTTGTCTTTTTATAATTATCATTTCGTTTGTTTTCATTGCAAATCTGACATTTTTATGTCGTCAGCAGGTTTTAATAATGGTTTGAAGATAATTTATATGGAGTTTAGGAATGAATTATTTATATACCACTATATATTTTTAAGTTATACAAATTGAGTCCGTGATTTCCATTTTGTTTTAAAACTTGGTCCTTACACGTGGATTTTTTTTATTATTGTTGTAGTTATTTCTAAATTCATTTTTAGTACTTATAAAATAAGTATCAATTAGCATCACGACTCCATTATAACATTAATGAAATATAACTAATTATAAGAAATAGAAGCACAATGATCAAATTCTAATGTAACAGATGCACTACTTTACTTTGATAAATAAAAGTACAAAGACTTTATAAAGGTATTTATGCCTATGATATATGTATAATAAAAAATAAATGAAAACCAAATGCATAAAATTTTGATTGCACAGCCATTAATTACTAAAAAATAATTATATTCCGTTTCTCCGGTTATTAATAATCACATTTTTTGCTTACATTGTTTAATTATTATTGAAAACTTTTTTTAAAATAATAGAAATGACACTTAACACATTGAATCCATCAATTTTCAACACAAAAATACACGTATGGAAAAAATGATAATTTAATGTTGTAAGTAATACTATAGATGCATCCCACTTAAATAATATTATTTATAATTCCTTATATTATAATAAAGTTTATTTTTAATAAATATCAATTAAAATGATAAATTTTCTTTATCATATAGGGTGTGACCATAAAAGTCTCAAGTCTGGATTTTATTTCGTTAATTTCTAAGCTTGTATATTTACCATACATATTATTCAGCCCAATCAACTCTGAAGGCCCAATGGGCTCGGATCGGATCGAACCAGACCAAGCTGCTGCAGGGCCCAATACTTGACAGTTGATAACGATCATCATCATCAAGCAAGCACCTCCAACAAAATTCTCCCTTCCAATTCCATTAACTAGGTTCACAAACTCCACCCTCTTTGCTAAAGGAAGGAGGGGCCACATACGGTAATCCAAAAACTAACATTCCGATTTTTAACGTCGAATTTAATAGTCAAACCATTACTGAGAGCCGTACCTCTAGGGTTGGCCTTGACTTGAGAGAGTAGGATCCGATGCCGACGGACGCCATTGCAGGAAAATTGTGGAAACGGATAGAAGCCTAGCTTCATTTCAGGAATAAACGCGATTTCAATTAATCCGTTAAGCAGTGAGCGGTGCTTGTGACTCCCTCCGTATCCGCCGGAAAAACGGCAGTCTGAGAGCAGCTTCTCAGCTGCATTACATACGCCTAATTTGCGTGACCACGGCGGCGAGATTCTGGTTGGTGGAGGCGATGGTAGACGGGGAGTGTTAGGGTTTAGGGTTTTTATATTTATTTATTTTGTAGGGATAAAGTTTAGTACTCCGTTTGGCACAATTATGAATATATCTGGAGAAACATGTCTTTATTCTAAACATAGATAAACGCAGTATTTCTTTTTGTTAATTTATATTCACAACTTTTTTGTTAAAAAAAGTAAGTCAAAATAAAGAAAAGAAGAGAAAAGAAGTTATGCATTATTTTCGGATTCGATTCCTTTTTCCACGAGCTTCATTTATTTTTCTTGAATAGGAATAGGAAAGAATAATAGATTTATGAAGCTTGAATTAAGCACTACTCTACGCAGCGAAAGTGGACTAATAGTCAACGCCATTTCTTCCTTAAATCGCAAATCAATTGCAGCACCTTTTCGTCTCTCTAACCGACTGAAGTTCTGCAAATAAATAGTCGCAATCCCCAAGCAGAATTGGAAAAATGGGGGAAGAGAGTGGAGAGGAGTACCTGTTCAAGATAGTGGTGATCGGCGATTCCGCGGTGGGGAAGTCGAATTTACTGTCGCGGTTTGCTCGAGACGAGTTCGACCACAACTCGAAGGCCACGATCGGAGTGGAGTTTCAGACGCAGGTGTTGGAAGTGGACGGCAAGGAGGTGAAGGCGCAGGTTTGGGACACCGCCGGCCAAGAGCGGTTCCGCGCCGTCACCTCCGCCTACTACCGCGGCGCTGTCGGAGCTCTTGTCGTCTATGATATTACTCGGAGGACTACTTTCGATAGTATCAAGCGTTGGCTCGATGAGCTCAATAGTATGCCCCCTTTTTCTGCAATTCTTCTCAATTTTTAGTTTAATTCTGCAATTTCGTCTCTTCTAAGTTGAGATTTGTTACGAGATTGAATTGAATCTAACGAGATTAAATTGAATCTAGTTGGAATCGAGTCTGCGGAATATGAATTTGTAGATATTATAGGAGTATTTCAGAAAAAAAAATGGAAATTATTGAAGCTTTTTATGAAGTTTTATTTGCCTCGAATTGTAATATTGCAGCTGTGCAGAAGCTTGTTCTCTGTTGGTATCTGAAACTATATTATCTATGTTAAGTGACATTTCGATTATTTTTTCTGAAACAAAAATGCAGCTCACTGTGAAACTAAGGTGACGCGGATGCTTGTGGGAAACAAGCGGGACTTGGAAAACATTAGAGAGGTGAGCGTTGATGAGGGGAAGAACTTGGCTGAGGAGGAAGGAATGTTCTTCATAGAAACGTCTGCACTGGATTCGACGAATGTGAAGAAGGCGTTTGAGATTGTTATTCGAGATATATACGAGAAAGTAAGCCGGAGAATTCTGAGCTCCGACTCTTACAAAGCGGAGTTATCTGTGAATCGTGTTAGTCTTGATGTATCCAACCAGAGAACCTATTTATCATGCTGTTCAAGGTGATCGATCACTTTCTACTCTTCTTGTTTATTCTCTATTTATTGGACCCATCTTTTCCCATATGTTGGATGACTTTGTATACTTATACAGTTAGCATTTATTTTGTAACAAAGGGAAAATAGTAGTATTATTCTATACCATATTTCATTTCCCCTTTTTTCCTTGAAACAACGTAGTATCTACGTTATAACAAATCAAAAGATGCACTCCAAATGAAGTGTACTATAATTGAATAATTTTCAATACCATATGATAAGCTATACAAAATTAATGGAACCTGTAATTTCAACCCTTAAATGAAGCAACGCCTTATATTTTCTAAAATTGCATAATATCAATTACAAATTTATTTCTGCATTATTTATAAAAATGTATAATATCAAGTTAGATCATTATCGAGTCATATAAACTCAAAAAATTTGTGTCCGTTTGAATTCCAATTTGGACAAATCAAATTGAGTTCGGGTTTATTATATCCTTAATAAGTTGGATTCAGAATAATCTAACTCGTCCTGAATGCCAGCCCAGCCCTAAAATCGGTATTATGTCTTTGATGTAGCAAATAGTAATTCTACGCTAAAATCCTCATGCATAATCAATGATTCAATGTTCCATCTTGGGAAGAAACTTCACAAGAAAGCAAGAAACCTTATAAGTAGTAATGTGCAAGTGCATGTCTCAACAACCGGTAACAAAATAAGAGGGGTAATCAAAGCTTGCCGAAAGGCTGCTGCTCATTCAAAAATTGAAGAATAACTTAAATAATTTTACATAGATTATTCGTGTCGTGTCTAAATATCTGTACAAGAATCATAGCATCTACAAAAAATAAATAGCTGCAACTAGAGTGTTCATGGCTTTCGTAAGGCCGAGGCAGCTCCCATGACAACTGCCAATAATATCCCGACTCCGGCTCCGACAGAAGCCCCAACAGTTGCTGCATTCAATGAATTCGATTTTGCTGCTGCGTCTCGATCAGCTCTTCCAGCAGCTGCACGCTCTCTTGCTAGTTCCAAGAAAATCCTATCTCTAGCAAGTTCCTATACAGCGTAAAATGGAGTGATCGGGACACGATGATTCAGAACTAATAGTAGATGAAAAAAGAAATTACAGACAGCTAGGCATCAGAGAAGTGGTTAAACGAGTAAATATCCAGGAGCTTATAATATACTTCTTTCAGCTTTTTGACTTGAGTTACATTCGCTTGTGAAAATGGAGTTTCCAATATTTTTATTCAAAAAGTGGGCCTAGTTAAAAATCAGAACAACAAAAGTACGGGTTTGAATCCTTCGTGGCGCAATCTTTAAAATGTAATGTATTTTTTACCGATCGAAAAGAAGAAAAGTACGGGAAACAACTTTTTATTGAACTTCAGATTCCTTTCATTTCCTGGTTGCATATACAAAAGTCGAAGTGAAAAGTTATACCTGCGAGGCAGCTTCCTCGTTGTTGCGGATAACACGGTGGACAAGTTGACAAAGAGAAGTTACACCTTCTACAGGGAGAACAGATGGTTTCTTTTGGAAAGGCCTCCGAACAAGATTGAGTGGAGCAAAAATTAGCCTTCGGCTCACAGATGCCATATCAGGGACTGCATCTGCAGCACGCCATGAGAGGTCGTTGCCCACCGAGCTGGGCATGACATACGGGCAGGAATTCACAACCTCGGTTAGCATAGGAGATGCCTGATATGCTTGCAATACTTCATTTATAGCCGTCTTTTGCTGATGTGCACTAACTGAGAATTTGTTTGTTACAGCAAGGATCCAAGGGATGCCAACAGATTTAGCCTCATCTAATAGAAGTGCCAGAGCTGGTGGTGGCGATGCATTTGATTGACCATATCGGGGTACCCTGTGCGACAAGTTGTGCACAAGAACAACCAGATCCGTTTTCTGGCTAAGATCACGGATTCCCTTCCACAATTCATCTCTGAAATTAGAGGCTTCTAGATTCAGGTTCTGTATCAAACAGAGAATGCAGAGTCAAACAGAGACAATATATCTAGTTCTTGTTGCATGTCGACTATCTCCACCAGAGAAGCGCACTAATAGAAGTCTTATCTAAATTAAATTTCAACAACTTCTGAAATGCCAATTTACCATATGAGATCAGGATTCATAAATAAAGAAATTTGGTTACGACAATCAATTCATATCCTAAATTTAAGCATTGTCTAAAAGGCGAGAGCACAAGTTAGCACTCCAAGAACATGTACACATACTAGTAAGACAGGTAAAAGCAAACGTTGAAGAATGATAAATATAATGCATGATCACCCTTCCTTCAGATTTGGTTTGATTTTTCTATAAGAACTCTCATAAATTTTTATCACAACCTCATATTATTCTATCCTAAACAGAAAGCTGTCCGATTAGAGAAAGTGGAAGATCTAACACTATATAAAAGCATATGTTACCTTAACCTTAGACAAAAAGGTCCAAAGTATAAAGGAAAAACAAAAAAGGTCCATAATATGGTGAAAGTTTGGATTTTAGGGCCATTAGCTGTAAAATAAATACTTAGCAAGAAAATAGTAAAGCCCATAATGAATGACCATACAACCGAAACTACAACTCAAAACATGGATGAATTCAAACTAAATACATGATAGAGCTAGTTATATAGGTAACAACCTGCAAATTCACTCCTGTGGAATCTGAATAGACCAAGCCACCAGCAATAACTTCCTGAGCATCAACATCCATCGGAAAAGCGTCAAGGCTTGTCATGGTAGTTGTTCTTCCTTGATTCAAGATAGCCTTCATAAGAGAGGTTTTACCAGCACCCTACACAATACACAAGCTTTACTAATATAATGATAAGAGAAAACAATGTTTCTCAATGCTCACAAGTCATATAATTTATATTACCTCAAGACCAATAAGTCGCACCCTGCGGGTTCTTACATGAACCTCTTTGGCAGCTGTTGAAAAATCGGTTGTACAAAATACAACAAAATTACTTAGGCCATCAGGATGAATAAAGTTTTCTTCCATATCTAATGCCCTATGCTGCTTCAACTTCAGATCAACAGAGTTTGTATCAATTGAAAGAAAAGCAGGCATCAAAGTATCGTCATATATTTGATGTTTTGGTGGTCGTTTCAATGGAGCTCCTACAGTTATTCGCAACTTCTGCATCTCTGGTTGCAATTCATGCTGTGATGAATACACTGGTGGAGACGGAAAAGATTCCACAGTAGTTGAACACCTGTAACAGTCCAACCATGTTTGAGTAGAATATTCCAGTGTTTAGAAATTTCCTTGAAAAAGAGACTTTACAATTTATAGTACACATAAATTATGGATACTCTAGTTTTTCACTCACTAAAACTCAAAATCAACCATGAATAGGAAAAGATTTGCTCTGTATCAAGAGATTAACTCAGAGGTTCATGCACTCAAAAAGAAATAAAGCTATCAGTATTCATGTGATACTTACAATATATTAAAGGCAAAGGTAAAATAGAGAATAAAGATAGGACTGAGAAGAAATTCCAAATGAGAGTACATGTTATGAATATTAGAAGTAAGCAAAGCTAATAGTTCAAGAAAAATACCATTTACCATTCACTCGAGCTTGAATCAATGTACATTGATGTAATCCAACACCAGATATGTCTACTTTCAGTGGATCTCCGTTCTTTTCACGTGGAATACCACTCCATCCCAGAGGAACCAAAGACGTAGCAGCACAAATTATTGGGGACTCAACAATATGGCCAAGTTCAACTGTACCAGCAACCGAAATTCCTAGCCATTTTTGCAACTGTGGGAATTGCAGGTCTTGCTCCCCCAAGAAGGAAAATGCATTTTCATTCATGTATTGTTCATAAATTCTGTAAGAAATCAAAAGTTCATATAAAATAACAATGAGGATTCTATGAGAGATTGACAAGTTATATAAAATTGAAGTGACACTCAAGCAACATAGAGCATCACTAAATCTTAATAACTTGCTAAACATGATTGAAAACCACAACTAAGTACTAACTGCGGGGAATAAGAAAACCAGAGTTCAAAGGTATTACCTTTGAAAACGGGACCTGTATGATTTCATGGAATGTGACTGAAAACGCTCTTTTACTTCAGCAAGTACAGATCTGACCTGAAAATGACAATATGTTATTATGTAAAGGGGTTGGAAAACTAAAAAAATTATGATGCACATTTGCAAAGTCCAAATACTCGTGCGCAGACATTAAAAAGTAGTCATCTCACAGATGTCAATTTTGAGTATTCTGAACCCGACATTGATTCCACTGATGAATTTCCCAAAAGATAGAGCTGTTACAAAAAGAATCCAACAAACTGGATAAGAAATCATATACTATCAGCACAATCTGATATTCAACATGTGGTATAGAAAAGCATATTTCAAAATAAATCATCTGATTTCAATTAAAAGTAAGATAGCCAAAAAGAACCCAGATTGAATAGTTCAACAATCATATAGATCTGCGATATGTTACAATATTACAAAAAGAGCAGCAAAAAAAACTAATCAGATTATAATCTTACTTGACCAAATGGTACATATGAAGGTAAGGAAGGAATCTTTCGCCATCTTCTCTTGTCTCCATTGCTACCATTACGAATACCGGATGGTTTTTCATTTTTCAATCCTCCAGCAATGTCTTCATTTTTATCAGATAAAGGCCGAAGGGAAATGCCATCAGAACTCTCTTCAATTTCAAGAGATTGTGGAGTAGTAACTAAGTCATCAATAGTTGAAGTTGCAGAAGAATCAGCTGGAGATGTTTCAGTCGGCTCAACTCTATTTCCTTTATTATGCAACTGTCTCCGAAGACCCTCTATGGGAACAAGTCTAGAAAGTCTCCAAAAGGGATTCTGCACTGGACCCAAACCCAAAACCAAATCCTCCCCTTCATTCTCTTTCAATCTATTTGTCTTCTGCCTCTCATATCCTTCAACATATTTTGACACTGGTGGTAAAGTTTCACTCATGGCCGGCCCCTTAGGGTTCTGTGAGTTATAATGATGAAAATATGCTGGAGATAAGATTCGAGGCACCAAGTCTTCAGGAATGCAATAGGTTTTAAAGTAATGCTGCCATCTTTTTCCATTAACATAGCTGAAAGAAGACATGTCAGAAATCCTAACAGCACGAGTTAATTATAAGAGAACATCAATAAAATGGTAGACATACTCTCTAAGAGCAGCATTTCCTACTGGAGGCTGGGAGAATGTGATACACTTAACCTGTATCTTTTCAGTAGATGTAACGGCGATAACTCTCAAAATCGCAAGGGTTGCCAAAACAGCCACCTGAAAATGTAAATCAACAAAGAAACTGAATCCACTCTATAAGAGCAAGAAAGTAATGGTAAACAAGATGCCTTTATATAAATGAGAAACTTACTGCTCCACCAAGTGAATGCCCACATAACACCAATTTTCGTCTCTTTTTCTGGGCTAGCCTATATAACTCCAATGCAGGAATTCCTTTAGCACGAGCCATGAATCCCTAGCGGTGGATAAAGACTATTAAACACAAATTGAGTATAACAGAAAAAAAGGAAAAAAAAAACTAGTTGCATAAGTAAATAGAGGGGGCATCCTCTTTACACCACGGATCTTAATTCAGTATAGAAAATGTAATAGCCATACCCGATGAACAGCAGGCTTCGGGGTAGCATTTGATGATCTATGGTTGGCTTCAATATTTATCATGGCATTCTCCCCATTACTCATATGACCATCAGTATCTGTACAATCGATCCTATTTACATCTTCTGTTGCAGTATCGTGGAATATGGCACCTTGAAATATATTTGCATCAGCCATGAAATCCCTTTATAGCAGGTAGGGGAAAAAGAAAAAGTAAAGCACAATTTAAGCAAAGATTTTGGAAAGAAGATAAACAAGTAGCAAAAGTATATGCATTATACTTACTTGTATCGCTTGGTCCCAATGAAAGAAGCAAATAAAGTGTCTCCTGCTTCAGCTAATAGATATCTACAAATTTAGACATCAAAATAAATAAAATTAGAAAAGACTACATATGTAGTAAAATAAAGCACCAAGAATGCATAAGCATGAGGAACAGTAAGGTCATTTAAAACAATTTAGCAATGAGCAAAATGAAGAACTGTAGAACTTGAATGAGAAACAAATACTCACAGCAAGCATACATCCCTCTTCCCTAACCAAAAAGTTCTCTTTCTACAACTTCTTATACTTTCATGTGCAATAATGCAATTGCTGATAAAATAATTGCTAAGCATAGTTAAACACCCATTTTTATGAAATGAATCGTATTGTATGTTCTTGCATGGTCATTCTCACATATAGGGGAATATATATTCACCAAAAGAACCATCTGATGAGAACTGGTAACTTTAAATAAAAAAAAAGTTGATAGATAAGAATAGATTATTATTAGCTTTAACCAATAAGATTGGAGAATAATGCAGTAGAATGTGTATTTCCACACCTATGAGGAACATGATCTGAACATGGTTGTACACGCTCTAGAGAAACTAAATGCCCTCCGAAATCAGCCTTAAATTTATTCACCGCTCGAAGCATCTCAGCAGCAGGTCTCTATCAAGGAAAATTATAAATGTCAGGAACGATAAACAACAATCATAGCTGACGTAAGGAATATAGGCATAAAAAATTGAACTTTAAGATCCAAAGCTGGAAACTAACACGGAAGGTTCCCTCAACACAATCTATCCAACAGCAGAAATACAACTTTATAATATTAACCACCATATACCACAGCACTATCCAAACAACAATGTAGCTCTGGTCACAGTTGCTGGAGTGATGCAACTAGAGGAAACCCAATTATATTCTAATATAAAATAAGACATGCCTACTCATTTCCAACACACATCATCCCTCTCAGTTCACCAGATGTTGGCCCAAGAGAAACTCAAAGACTCAGATAAGATTGAAACCACAGCAATCACGAGTTCAACATCGACAATGCCTGCCGTAGATCAAATAACCAAATCACCTTGTAGACACACTCGGAGAGGACCATGCAGCACAGAATTTCCTGCAAATCAGAGAGCGTGTCCGCCTTGAGGGCGCAGCAGAGCTCCTGCAGTTGCTTCTTGCGGCACTCGAGCTCCTCCTGGAGCCTCCTCTGGTGCTCGCGGCGGCCGTCCTGCCACGGCCATTTGACGGCGATCTTCCAAGGCGAAGGCCACGAGACCTTGAGGATTTTGGTTCGCTGGTCCTTGATCCAAGTCTCCACCCGGCTCTGCAGCGCTTCCATCACCCATGCAATCAATCAGTAAACCCTAATTGGATTTAATTAGGGTGGAGAGTGATAGATGGGGGCCAGATGTGAAGCTTATTTGGTGAAATTGGGGTTTTTCGCTCTAAGCTACAGTCTTTGGCTTATAAATCGGATAATTCCCGAATTTATATTTATGTCCATAAATTATTTATTTCAATACCTATTTTTAATTAATAAATAATAAATAAAATAAATTTTAAATTTCGTTATATTCACATCAGACTATTTTATTCAAACTTGAATCGAATCATAAATAAGTGTAAATGAATCGTCAAGCCGAGTATTGGTTTCCTCAAATTCGAACCACATTATGTATAGATGTCGAACTCGAACTTGATCCATGTGCGTTAAACTCGAGTTCGACTCTATTGCTAGTATAATTCAAATTTTATCCCGTTTAATCTCATATAGGCTTGTTGAGACTCGTTTAATAATAAAAGATATTCATGTAAAATCATAAGCAGAGCTCGATTATGATCGTGAACCTATCGAGTTGAATTTAATTGAACTCAAACTCAAGCTCAATATGTGCTCTCAAACTCAACTCGATTTCAAATTTTTCTCAAATCAATATCAAGTAGTTAGTGAGTTGTCTCCATTATTAATTAGGTATATGTTGAGATATCTTCCCTTTGCTGTATATATCATATAGACGGATAAATAGCATATTTTTAACTATGAATCCGTTTGTTACATTGACTACACAATTATAGTGAGTGATTAGTAAAATAAAAGTACATACATTAATTATAGATGGAGACATATTGTGGCTTAGTTTCGACAATACTAATGGGAATTGAATCATCAAATAGAGGAGGAAGTGACAAATCAATCCTCAACTATGGCATGATAAAAATTTGTTTGACATTCGTTTGTTTTTGAACTCGAATTATTTTTTTCGAGTCAATTTCGAACGTAGTGATATTCAATTTAAAAGTTTCACAAACATGTTCACAAATTTTTTCAAATATAATTTTAACGAGTCATACTTCCATTAGTTCGCAAATTTTGGTAAAAAGATTGTTCACAAACTCTAAAAACGAAAACGAGTTCACTAACTTTATATACAAATAAGTTCACGAATTTGTCAAATTTAGTTAAATCGTACAAAATCATTTTTATTTGATCTCTCTCCCATATATATAAACTCAGATAATTTAATAAAAGAGTTTTTTAACGAGCTCAAACTGAATTCAATATTGAATTTGAATTATTATTAAATCATATAACAAACAAATTGAACTTGAGCTCGATTTTTATTTACTAACAAAACTTTATATTAGTATTCAGAAATTGAATCGAATTGGATCCTTCAAAATTTCAAATAAATCGAATATAAGTCTGATAATATTCAATTTAATTCGAGTAAGTTACAACAATAGGAAGAAATGTATCCTAAACTATAAACAGCTAAACTTTTGGTGGGCCTTACCCATCACTAATCTTATTGGACTTTATAAATAATTTCAGCCCAACTAAATATTACACCGGATTGAGACATGATTTTTGTCAACAAAGAATCGCACTTTAGATATATGCTTCTTTTTTTTTTTTTTTTTCTATAATAGTTTTTTGAGAAAATATATGCTAATATTCATTTTCTTCATTATTAAAAGAAAGAAGTGAACAACACATATTATATAGACTAAAACAAGTTGGAGTTATTCTAATTATAAAAAGAAAAAGAAACAAGAAACAAGAAGAAAAGAGGAGAAGGAAGTAAAAGGAAAATCTAATACTTTTACCACCAAAAATAGGCCATAAATCTTGATATTGTGGATAATGTTGAGGGATAACCACCAAGTATTTCCCTCTCCAATATACTCCATTGAGCAACTCTCAATTACAACCAAACAAAAACATTTTATTAGACAAATATAAATAACACAAACAATTATCATCAAAATATTTAGTGACACAAAATACACGCAAAATATTTATCCAAAATCACTTGTTTTTGTTCTGTTTTGTTTTGTCTTGTTTTTGTTTTGTGAGAAGAAGGTTTTCAACGCAGTAATCCATGGCGCACACTCGCCCATACCCGTAGCCAACCCTTTACTGTGTTTCTTGTTCACCTCGCAATGGAGGCCTGCGCACGACGTCGTCTAGCTTTGCTTTCCTCCCACGTGAACCCACTTGCAGAAACCTCGGCCACGACGTCGTTCAGCTTGCTTTCTGCTTCTGCTTGCGCTAGTGTCGATAAGGGAGAGAAGGAAATAAAGAAGGGAGAAAAAGATTGTGTCTTTTGCAAGATTATTAGCGATGAAGCTCCTGCTTTAAAAGTAAAGATTGGATTTTTTTTTTCTTTTAGTATATAGGTGTTTGTTGCTTATTATTATTTCTTTTATTTATTGTGTGATGGGAATCTATGCATGCGTTGCTTGATTATGTATTTCTTGGCTTTTTATGTGTAGCATCTGAATTAGTTATGCTTGATGTAGATGGAAACTAGTAAGTGATGGAATATGAATTAGTTTGGGATTATAATTTTAATTGGGGGGAATCCATTACATTCTTGCTTCAGAGGATATCGCCACATTGAAGTAAAGGAGTAAATAGTAATGTGGTTAATTATGTGCAGAGAGTGTGAGAGTTAAGTACTAGCTATCAGCTATGGACATTGTTCAACATGATGTTATAAGTTTAGGGCTTAAGTATAACATGGCACTTGAAGAAACTTCACCACGATTGAGATCTTCGTGAGCAGGGTATTTGGGTGGAGTGGATTCTGGCCTTTTATTCAAGTATGATTGGTTCCAGCCAAGCAAGAGTGAACTATAGCATCTGTGTGTATTGAGATTTGTGAGTCTGAGACGATTGAGCTGTTTTCCTAATCCATTATGGGGAGAAAGTGACTTGGAGTGATTAAAATGGATTCATGCCTGTAAACAGGTTTTGAAATCAACGTAATCAGGGAGGTTGTAGCTTTGAACTTTATATTGCTGCACGAAGTGTTGATTCAAGAAATTTGGGAATTTGGGAAGAAAGTTTAATTTCCACCTATGTTCTCTG
Organism: Leonotis leonurus; assembly: GCA_026898415.1. Lineage (NCBI taxonomy): Eukaryota > Viridiplantae > Streptophyta > Magnoliopsida > Lamiales > Lamiaceae > Leonotis > Leonotis leonurus. Next base: position 4,183,691 of record JAPKLX010000007.1, read on the forward strand.
AAGAAGATAGCCCCGTTGTTTATTCCACACTAATATATGTATAGTTTTGGTACTGAAAATTTGTTTTTTTCTATTTATAACTCAGAAGGTGTTTTGTGGTTATATATATATCCTGTCATGTATAATCTCTCAATGATTGCTGGTAAATAATGTTCCTCAATCCAACTAAATTACTATTCTTAATATGTTTGTGCATTTCTCCATGCTAGAACTTGAAACCATGAGAGTTGCTGAACTTACCCCACTTATATTTTTATGAAGTAAAAGAAGTAGAACTAGTCTTTATCAGTCTTCGATCTATAGTCTGATTATCTGTAATGCTGCATTTGACTACAGTTATATGAAGACGATGAGTGCCTCTGCATTTTGGATACGTATCCTCTATGTCATGGGTAAGGTATCATCTCCTAGAACTCCTCGTCATTTTCTGGTCACAATTTTATGCAGGCAGGGATTGAGATATGTTCATCTGAAAATTCCATTCAGATGGTAGAATATTGTTTAAATTCGCTTCTGAAATTGTTAATGTTCGATCTGTTAATGTCAAAGGCAGAGAGTCCACCCTGCCCCCCAGTTTTCACCGTTTTATCATGTGTTGCACAAGTGAGACTTTCAATTTCAAATATTTACATTTTTTCAGGCATGCTCTTATTATTCCAAAGAGTCATTATCCTTCCTTGGACGCAACTCCTCCATCGGTATGTATAACTTCATTCTTACTTGGTTGTGTCTATGCAAATCAAGCTTTATGTCTTGTATTCTTTAAGCATAATATCCACATCTGCCATCCATATAGAATTCTTAATATTCCAAAATAATGATCCACTATAAAGTTCAATCAATCTAAGTTCCTCTTTATGATGCAAGTGTTGGAATCGATTTTATCTAGCCTAGCTGTGAAATTCAGTTTTCAAGTTGATAGATTGTAACAAAATGATTATTGGATCTTACTAAGAGTACACCATTAGTACACATGATTCCACACCGTCAAATGGAAAAGATGGTAAAATTTATTCTTCCACTCACTTACAGTATGATTACGCAGATTATAGGGGCCATGTGTTCAAAAGTGCCTTTAATTAGCAGTGCTGTTGTGAAAGCTACGGGTTGTGGTACGTTTTCTACCATCTCTTATGCCCTGATCCTCCCCTTTTGTCTCCTTGTTGCGGATGTGATTGCATACATGTCGTTAGTTTATGTTTCTTGCTTACTAGTTTCTGTTTCTGTTTGTTTGTAGTCGTAGTTTGTGTGTGTGTGTTTGGTGTTGGTTATGGCATCTACATGGGCGTGCTTGTCAATGACCTCAGATGTACATTTTCTGCTACTCCATGCCTAGTTTACTATTGATTTTCTGCAAGTAATCCGACTTAATTTCTGTATCAAGTATATATATAACCTACACAATCGGTTGGTATCTCCACTTCAACATATGATTGAGTATTCGAAGGATTAGATGATCAAACAAGCTCAAAATTGTTCGTAATAACCCGGCCCCAGCCATGAAAAGAAATAACAACATATACTTTATTCCGGCCTTAAGCTAGTCTAAAATTGTGTCAGTTATGGAAGATCTTAAAGTTCAACGCTTTATATATAAACGATCATAATAAACACTAACCTTCTCCTTCCCTCTCGTGCTTGTGCTAAATCTGGTCCATCAATCCTTGAATCCATGCCTTTATTTTTTGTTCACCAATCTTAGATCTTGGAGTATATTTCCATTCCACGTACTTATGCTTTACTAAAACTATGCAGATTCATTCAATTTACTGGTCAACAACGGTGCAGCTGCAGGCCAAGTTATATATCATGTAAGTTTTAATCCCCTATCCAAGCACTTACTAATCTCAGCTATTCTTGAAGAAAATCTACTCTTTTCCATATTACTCTTTCCGTTCACGAAAAGTGTATTCTTTTACCCGTTTAGGCCGTCCACAAAAAGTGCACTATTTCCTTTTTTAGACATAGACCACAACAACTAATATTTTAAACCAAACATATATTCTTTTTTGAGGGTCCCTTCTCCATTAAAAATACACTTTTTAGTTTTTCCTTAAAACACGTGTCGACTCTCTCACAACACACTTTTTGTGGACGGAGGGAATATTATGTTTCGGTTCTAACATCACTTTAATACCGTTCTGCAATTCTTCACGACTTTTCAGTCATTGCATTATTCAAATGATAGAGAAGTAATGTGGAAAATGCAAAACGGTGTGAAAGTGGTGCAGAGTACCGTCAATGAACCCTATTAAGATCAAGATTCAGTGATGGTTGTAGTAATTTTTCTGCTGCATGTCCAAGTTCAGACACACATTCACATAATACCGCGCAAAGCAAACGACTGCTTATGGACTTCTGAGGTACTTTCTCTCTATCTTGCTCTCTCCCTCTCCCTCCCTTCGGTTCATGGTGAAGAGTGTGCATTAAACGCTGTTGCAGTCCCTACGAAGGCGCCCGATGAAGGTGGATCAAGAAGTATCGAGGCTTGCAGATCGGATTCGTGAAAGCTTGATGTTTGTGAATAGCTACGAAGATAGCAAAGGGCAAGGATCAAGTCTTGTGGTGAACTAGGTACACACATGCTTTGTCTCTTGTTCCATAGTGTACAATAGTACAATACCTGCAATTATTTTGCAATCCAAATACAGAGCTCTTAATCTTGTGAAGAAACTTGTGAAATGAGCTGCATTTTTAATGGTGAAGCTTTTGTACTCTTTATTGTTTTTAGTCTGCCATTTCTTGCTATGTGTCGGAAAAAAATAACAGCTCAAAATTTTGTTCGATTTCTCTGTTACACTATTTCAATGTTTTAGAAAGGCATTCTTTTACATTGTTTATAAGGTTAAATTTAGAGGTGTTCAAAGCAGCTGAACCGCGGGAACTAAACTGTAATCATATTCAACAGTTCGGTTACGGTTTCAAAAATTCAGAATCATAAACTAGCGATTCGGATCGTAACCTTAATTTTTTTTTCCTAATTCAGTTTATTTCTAATGTTATAAAGATTCATTTTTAATTATTGATAAAAATACAGTAAAACTTGTGAATACATTTAATAGTAATAGAAAATTTAGGGTAATAGATAAAATTACTCACTTTTTTAAAATAAAAAATATCCACTTAAAAATTACATAATAACATGAGCAATTTGCTCATGTGTTCTTGTTATTCCAATTATTTGCACATCAGAAAATTCCTCTGTGTTATTATGTAAATTGTGTATTTTTATCTTTTATCTTTAAGTGGGTATTTTAGCTTTTACTCCAACATAAAAATTAAACTTTAAATTTTAGAGCTAAAATTTAATGATATTTTGTAGTTTTATAGATGATAGATTGATATATTATTTTTTTATTTTGTAATTAAAATAGTTTAAAATTAACATATGTGAGGATATTGAAAATTTAATTTAACTAGCTAAATAATGATACCGTTAATACATAATCAAAATAATTATGTTGTAAAATTTTTAAATATATTAATATTAATTTTTTGAATGATTCGATTTCAGACTATAATCAAAATTTATTTTATGCAATTTTGATTTTAAATCTTGAATCATTATAACAACTATTGATTTGACTATGATTCCGAATTCTAAAAATCGTGAATACCTCTGCACAAATTACTCTCTCCGTTTCCTAATAAGTGTTTCATAAGAAAAAAAAAAATTATCCCCTATTAAGTGTCTTATTTTAAAATTCAAGATAAAAATGTTATTAAAGTACCTATTTTATCTTTTTACTTATTTGAATATTTTTATTTTTCATGTTTTTAATGTAATAATTAGGAGTAAATAGTGGAATTTAACTTATTGTGTTGATATTGACGAGTATTCAATTTTGTACAAACTATTCGATTTTGTCTAAACGTAGTACAAAGTGCAACATATTTTATTTAAAATATTTTCCACAACGTAAACTCGAATACTTTTTCGTTCCACTTTCCAATCACTATACCTGTTCTGCTCATAGCAAAAATATAGTACTCCCTCCGTCCCCCAAAGTGTGTTACACTTTGACTTGCACGGGTTTTAATAAAAGATGTTGACTTAGTGTATAGTGTGTAAGAAGTATAATGAGTAGAATTATAAAGGTGTGATGTTAGTGGAGATTGGGTCCCACTTAAAGGTGTGTTGTGAGTGGAGGTTAATCCAAAAATAGAAATTTTTAGTGTAAAACACTTTGGGGGACACCCCAAAAAGGAAATATGTAACATACTTTGGGGGACGGAGGGAGTATTATTTTATATAAGTAATTAAATACGTACTCAAATATTTGACCAAACAAAATTATAGCTTTTCATAACTTATTTATTTTTCTATTTAAATAAATTAAGTTTCATTTCAATTTCGGATCCGAACCAATAAAAAAAACCTTTTTATCAGTTTGTAAAATAAATTAATATTAATGGAATAGTTAAAAAAACAAATTGTTTTTAGTAAAATAAGAAAGGGAAAATACAAAAAGGAGCAAACAAACAAAGAAGATGTTAAAGATAAATTATACATAAAAATCGAATACATGAATACACAAAAATTAAATAGATAAACATGAAATGAAATGAAGACTTGAACAAATAAATATTAATTCCACCAATTTGTTTAAAAAAAATAATTACCTCCATCAAAACTTACTCCATTTTCCTAAGGGATTCTGGCAGTAGCAAAATCTAGAATTTCTAGATCCACGCATTTGTTGTTCCTCTGCATTTGAGCAAACACCAAATTCCAAAAGATTTCTCTCTCCTTCATTTTCCCAATTTCCTCTCCCTTTCTCGTTTCAATTTTCTGTAGCGCGAATTCAATTGTGTATATATATACAGAGAGAGAGGCGGAGAAAATCGGGGCGAAGAAGAAAATGTCGCCAACAATGGCGGCGAAACAGGCCGAGCGGCTCAGGAAAGACGGCAATACGTACTTTAAGAAAGATCGATTAGGTGCAGCCATTGATGCTTATACTGAGGTCAGTTTTTGATTGTTTACTGATTACCTTTTTCTGTTTCCTCACGTTGTGTGGTTTGTTCTCGGATTTGTTTGCTAAAAGTCTTGATTTTTAGGCTATTACGTTGTGCCCTAATGTTCCGGTATACTGGACGAATCGGGCTCTATGTCATCGCAAGCGGAAGTATGTACGATCACTGAACTCGTTAATGAGTTCTCGTGTTTTGTTTTGTTTCCCTTTTTGGTTTTTTACGTTGAGAAGATTTCGTTTTATTTCCCTGTTGGAAAGTTACGCGATTCATTCATTTTTTTCCTCTTTCCATTATATGCAGTGAATGGGCACGGGTGGAGGAGGACTGCAGGAGAGCGATTCAGCTGGATCACAATTCTGTAAAGGTATGACATATTAGGTAAACACTACGTGACATTCTCATGGGTTTTATCGCTCGTTTTCTTTCTTGGTATTTGTATTTGTTTTGTTTTTGGAAGCCCTGTTGCGTGTCTTGTAATTTATACTGGGAGCTTTATCTGCTTTTATGATTTTATCTGATATCCTACTATACGTGCTAAGGTTTATGTGAAGTTGTAAACATTGAAATGAAACCAGCAAGTGTAAGAGAACATGAAATAATGTGTGTGATATGAACGATTGGATGTTGATGGTGCTAAGTACCAGGGTTGACTACAAATGCTATTATGGATGACTGAGTTTTTTCTGCCAAACTGAGGAGTCCTTTTGCTCTATATGCTTGTTGCCCATCGGAATGTAGTAATCTAATTTGTAGTTGGTGAAACTGTGGATGGACTCGTCTGCTTTCAATTCCCGAACCTATAGTTGAATATATTTTCTAGCAAAAGTTTTTGACACCTGATGTATGTGTGTTTGCTGCTTGAATTTTGTCAACATTCAACAAACATCTTCTCCATCATCTGTCTTTGGAAAATATGGAAACTCTACTCGCTTCTTAATTTTGAATAATATTTGACGGAGACCTGAAATTTTATGTAGCTTGGTTGCTTTAGCAAATTTGGACTATATGGTAATGTAACTGTTGAAAATTTTAATCTTGCTTTGGATGTATTTGACACTCTTGAGATGCTATGTGTGAGTTATATGTTTATGTCAATTTAATCTATATGGTAGATTGTAAGTTATAACCTTTAGTAATGAGCTTGCTAATGCGTCCTTTGACAATATTTGTCAGTGTCATAACTTGTTTAGATGTGTAACACGTGTTAGGAAAATACCATCCTTAACTTGAGATACTTCTCTTACTATTATAATATATTCTTCAGTGTTTATTACTCTAAAATGTTACAAACTATATTACAAACTAACTTTGCATACATTTTCATTCCAGGCCCATTATATGCTTGGTCTTGCTCTGCTGCAAAAGAAAGAATACGGGAAAGGTGTGAAGGAATTAGAGAAGGTAGGAGGTGTTCACTTTCTGAAATATTATTTATTTCAGGTTTTCTGCATTTGCATAAATACCTGAGAACTTTCTTTTTCTTGAGGTCCAAGCTGAAAAGAATTGCTGGTGTTAGTTTGTTTTTAACATCCTTTCTCTAAATTGTTTTATGAATTGTTTGGAATATCATTATTTATATGCTTTCATGTTTTTTATGATCACTATTTGGGCTGTAAATCATGTTCGTAAAGGTTAAAACATTATCATCAAGATATGTCAAGATACATGGTGTGACTAGTATATACCATTCTAATTCATTTATTTGGAGTGTTGGCCATTTGTTGAATATGATGCTTGGTTATTAATGATCCACGATGTAACTCACAGGCGTTGGACCTTGGGAGGGGTGCAAACCCCCTAGGTTACATGGTAGAAGAAATATGGCAAGAGCTTGCAAGAGCAAAATACTTGCTATGGGAACACGAGTCCACCAAGCGCTCTTGGGAACTTCGAAACTTAAAGTAAGTTCTATTTGGTTTTTGCCATTCTTAAAATTTCTTTACTTCGTATTAATGGTAAGTCGTCTTTTCTGTTTCCTCTGATGGCACCAATTTTCTTACCATTTGTTTCTTTCTCTGCATTTCTTACTTTGCATGTATGTTGCGCAGGGAAGTTTGTGAAGTTGCCTTGGTGGAGAAACAAAGCCTTGATGCTCATGAAAGAGAAGGTTTTGTTGATGAAACAGACAACACTACTTCAGATCTGTTAGAAGCCTTGAACCTAGTATTCAAGAAAGCTACAGAAGATGATACCCCAACCGAGGTTTGATGTCTTTGTATGTTCATATGATTACTTTCTTCTCGATTTTCTGTGATACCAGTTACGAATTTCAGGTGCCGGACTACCTTTGCTGTAAAATCACTTTAGACATTTTTCGTGATCCTGTAATTACTCCAAGTGGGTTAACATATGAAAGAGCAGTGATCCTAGATCATCTACAAAAGGTAACTATCACTTTTCTCAATTCATATGATCATAATTGTCATCAAATAGCAGGAATTTGATTTCAAAATTACCTTTATTAGGTGGGTAAGTTCGATCCCATTACCCGTGAAACACTAAATCCATCTCAGTTGGTACCAAATTTGGCCATAAAAGAAGCTGTGAGAGCATACCTGGAGGTTCATGGATGGGCCTACAGGATGGATTGACGCCGTGTAGGTATTTCTTACGTTTCTCCAGCAACAAAACAGGGATAACTGATCGTAATTCATACTCTGGTTAAGAACATTATAACATCCTTGATCTATAAACATGGTGCCCAGTGTCAGCATAATATCATGACTTTATGACTTATAGCCTTCGTGCATTAGAAGCAGATTAGAAGCTCACGTAGTTCATCATTTCAGATGTATAGTATCCGGAACAAAACATGTACAGTATTGTATCAGACCTTTGCTTGGAGACTAAAATCTTAAGTGATTGATGCCTACATTCCCAGAAGAGCGTGATATGATATGTCGTCGGTGCAAAAACAACCTGGAACTCTATCGGACTCTGTTTATTCCTATTTTCAGATTATCATCTATTATGGCTTGAGTTATGCTATCATGTGAAACATAACAGGCGTGTTCTAGTTAGCTCGACACCGAAAACATTGTTATTGTGTTATATATAGCTGGAATCTGAATTGGAGATGTTCCATCTAATCTTAAGTTATGTTATTTTGTGAAACATAACATGTCTTTTTAGTCACTAGTTTGTTGGTTTCTAGCTGCAAGCGTCTATAACTAATGGATGCTCTCTTGGTTTGATTTCATTTGTGTTGATCTCAATGGTGACTTGTTATTTAGAGGATGCAAGTGCAACTAGAAGAGAATAATTCACTTTGTGAAGCCCTCACTCACTCTGAATGTGATTGGTGTTTTTATGACCCTAAAGTTTTAGGTGATTTCCATATGGAATAAGTATGGCCATAAGTTGGAAATTTGGGTTTCAGTGGATGGATAAAGATTGGGGTTTTGGAAATCCAATAATTTGCGAGGGAAAAAGGTTGGCATGGGACAAATATTATATGGCTGCATTTCATCAACACATTTGATCCATACAATTGTCAATTAATAAATTCACTAAATTCCCCAATGTCTTCATCCCTCACTGCAAACCGGCGCTACTAGAGATGGTAATTTAGCCCGGTCCGATCGAAGTCCATCCAAGCCCGACCCGATGATGTCATGGGCCGGGCTTGGGCAAAAATCAAATCACAAGCCCGATGGGCGGGCTTGGACAATTTTTGGGCCCGACATACCCAGATCCCCCCAAATCTGTCCGATATTATTATATTTAATACATACTATATTATAAATATATATTAATATACATATTAAATAAGATATATAACTAAATAAATTTAGATTTAGTATTTATTTGCATTTAAAAGTATAATAAATGTTAAGATATATAAAATACTATTAAAAAAAATAATTATATTTTTTTAATGCATTAAAAATAAAAAATATATATATATATATAGAAAAAAATATTTAAAAAACTGTAGGCCCGATCCGAACCCGCCCAATTCATATGGGGTTTGGGCTTGGGCCTAATTTGCAACCCCGACTGCGCCATCGTCCAGGCTCGGGTTCCTGTAAATATGATCGCGGGCCGGGCCTGGGCTTGAGCCCGGCCCATTGCCATCCCCAGGCCTTACAATCATATAAACTCCTAGTTTTATAGTCCCCTATTTTTCTTTTTTCTTTCAGGAAAAAAAACTGATTACATAATTAAGACTTGTGACTGAATAAAGTCTAATGAAGATTCGAATACTCGTGTTTAATTCGACTCAGAAAACCAAGGAGCCAAGAAAAAACCGATTGCTTCCGAATACTTTTTTGATTTTTTTATTAGACCAATTAAGAGGTAGACCTGTGTAACTAAATTAAAGTTAGTTATATTAGTAAATATAATTATATAATCAGTGAGTAATATAATTATATAATTAGTGAGTTCAGCGAAGGGAATTTTGAGCACTAATATTTGAAGTGACGTACTAGACAAATATTAACATTGATTGGAAATTCTAGATGTAAATCATTTTAATTTTAAATCGAATAAAAAAACATAATAAGAATATAATTTAGCTAAATTCTTTTTATAAGTATACACATATTACATAATTACCCTTTAATTAATTAAAACATATTTCATTTTGGGCACCATCACTCGCTTTGAATACAAGAAATAAAGAGAGAACACGAAACAAAGAGAATCAGATTAATTGCCCTTTACGTTTTATTTTTTCCATTTTCAGTTTTCATAGTAGACTAGTAGTCCATCCACTCACTTTTCGTAGTAGACACTACTTCAAAGTCCAATCCATTCACGTCTGTATAAAACTACTTATTACATTCTGATGACTCAAATTGAGCTGTTTATATGTCAACCAAAGGCATGTGAATTTTTCCAAACAGAATCTGATTTGATTCCTCAACTCTCATGCAAAGCCAAAACAAACCTTTTCTCATACTCCACACACATCATGAAATTCACGCAGCTATTAAATGCCCATGTCATGTCATGTGCTCAATATCAAGATATATGCTAAATTCTCTCTCATCTCATATCCTATATTGAACTCTAGACTTGACTTTTCATGCTCGATCTTGTGACTTTTTATATGTCTACTCATCATCATACTCCAGTAAGAAAAATCAAACTCTACAGTACTGTTTACCATAATTAACCAGAGCTAACACTGAAGATCCAATATGTCACTAGAAGCATACTATTAACAAGAATTCAGCATATATATGATTGCATGAAAGCTAGGTGGTAAAGAATTTACAGATTATTTCCTCGGAGAGGCCGTTCACGAGGTGTAGGCAGGATTCGAACCCCGTTTGATTCTCTCGAGAATGCCACTGGCCTTCCGTTTGGCTCTTGAAGTGCCATCTTCGGCAAGCTGTGATATTGTGCGATATGCTGTCTCCTCCTCCTTCATCTCCTTCCACTTGGTTCGATCGCCGCAACATATGTTGTAGAGAATGGCAGCACAGTTCTCCTTATTGCGCGAGCAAGAGGTCTCCCTAGTTATACTAAGCAGGCAATGAACTGCCCCGAGCTCTCCCATATCCTCAATCGCCTTCTGGCTTGTCGAGAGCATAGCAAGGATTGATAATAGCTCATCTACATGGATTCTGCTCATGAGCTTCTTTAAAATCACTGGCACCGCGCCATTTCTGACAGCTCTTGCCTTGTTCTCAAGAATAATGCACAGATTGAAGATTGCTGAAGCTACATCCTTCATTGTTGACGGGTGCCCTTCGTCCAATAGGTCAAATAGCGGCATCAATGCCCCAGATTTCCCGATGAGTGCCTTGTTTGAGTCAAGGGCTGATAATGTGAAGAGTGTTGCAGCTGCATTGCTCCTCGTTTCGATGGTTCCCGACCTCAATGCATCCATGAGGAGAGGTATCACGGTTGGAGTCTCTGCAACAAGCTTCTTATTGTTGTCGTGGATGGACAGATTCAAGAGAGTCGTTATAAGGTCTTCTTGGAGGTCAGGATCAAGCTCTGCCTCATTCTTGACTTGAGAGAGCGGAGAAAGTAACTGTGGTATTGCATCGAGGGATTCTCCAAAAAGTGCGCGGAAGGAAGGGGTTCGCTTTGTCAAGAGACGAAATTCCTTAGCAGCTTCTTTCTGATCTAACCGTGAAGGAGAAGAGATTTTCTTGAGCAAAGAATGAAAATATGCCTTGTCAGCTTCTGTTAAACGGTCCTCATTGGTGTAGCCCACAGAGTCTGGGAATTTGATACCGTGTGTTTTGCACCACTCCACGATCATGCCACGAACCAAGTGATTCGGGGTGAGAATCGTGTGTGAGAGTACTTGTTGAGTTCGTGGGCACGTTCTGTTCCCGGATTTTAACCATTTCTGAATGAATGGCCTATCGAATGTCTGCAAATGTTGAAAGTGGAGAAATTTAAAGAATGTATGAGAAGTACTAAATAGCTAAAGTTCAGACAAAAACCAACTCAAATGTTGAGCTGCGGCTTATAAAAGATGCAATCGCAAAGCTAAAATAGATGAATCGAAATGAAACTTCTATTTGTACCGAAGCATGAAATTAAACTTGTTACCATCATGAAGAGTAAGTAATTATCCACATCAAACACCATACACAGAGAGAGATGGTGGAGCCACAACACTTCGACCCAGAAACTTTGACTAAACAAGAACTCTATTATTTAAGAAACCCAATTCATTCATCAAAGTTCAAACACATGCCATCACTTAAACCCATAAAAGAAAAGGGAAAATGAATAAGAACAGCTCATTCCTTTAAGCCCACAAAAAATCAAGAGTCCCACCACCCTCAAATCCAAAATCCTCAATAATAACCCTCACACTCCCAACCGCAGCCCCACGTCATCACCTTTCTTCAATCAAACAAGAGAAATTCTGTGCTAATTGGTAGAACGACAAGTGTATAGCTAACAAGCAATTTGTTTGGATCCAAACGAAAAAATAATTGCTGAAATATCCCAACAAAATATTGTTAAATAATAAACGAAGACGAAGAACCACTCAGGAAAACGATCAAATACCTGTCCGGAGGCAATAATGACGGGATCCCTCATGAGTTCCATAGACAGCGGGCACTTAAACTCAACCGGAACCGCCCCCGCCGCATCTCCGCCACATAGGCTACCGCAAGCCTTCAAGCCGACGCTTCTCTTGAGCTTCAATTCCCTCAAAGCGCGCAGCGCTTTGTGCGCTCTATCGATGGCGTCGAGATTAAGATCATCACCATCATCATCCTCGGCGATCGACTTCACCAATTTCTGCAGTTCCCTCTTCAGCTCCACCGCTCTCGCCGCCGTCGTTCCATCCCCTTCAACCACCCCGCTCTTCGCCATCACCTTTCTTCCCCTAATCAATTTCCTACGCTCTCCACAAATCAAAACCCCCACTCACGTCGCGTGATTCTCCAATGGAATTTCCCCCTTTTTCCTGTGTCTGGATTCTTTATTCTCTCTTTTCCCCCATTCCTCCTTGCTACTCATAAATTTAAGGGGCTATCTCTCTCTCTTCCCACACACGGTGAGTGTTGGCGTAGTGAGGAAGGTGCGGGGTAGGGGTGGGGGGTGGGGGTTGGGGGTAGTGACACAAGCGGGAAGCTGTGGCGTTACAGCTGGCACTCTACACGGAGAGGAGAAGAAGAGAAGGACATCTACTCTCTTTTATATGTAAACATTTATATTATTGGTATTTTTTACATAAAAGGAAATAATATTATTGAGGAAATTTTTCCAATTAACATTATTAGGGGAAATTATAATCTTATTACAGGAGATGATTTCAGATTTAAGGAGGAAAATCTTGACTTGTTTTAGATATTATGAGAAATTAAGAAAACTTTCCCAAATAAAGGAATAAAATCTGTATCATGATTCGAATCCACATACAATACAAATACAATAGTATAAGTAATAGAATCCTATAGATTTAAAATGAGTGTGCTTGTAATATGATGTGATCGTGTAATGTGAATGGTCTTGAAACGTACAAATATGTATGAAGTTTATGAATCTAGTAAAATAGTTTTAGGTTTTTGCACAAGTTTTAAAGAATCATTTGAATGATTAATAAATAAATATGTGTATGAGTTTAAAAAAAAAACAATAGTTTAGTTGATAAACCAATTAAATACTATACGAGTAGAACGAAGTCCTCACATTATTTGTAATTAAGGTTACGTTTACTTTGCATGATAAAATCGACTGATAAAATTAATTCAAAGTATTATAATGTTTATTTTGATGGATAAACGATAGATTATTTGATTCTAAACTAATTTAATAATCTTATTATTCAAATTATATATTTTATTAATCTAACTTATCACTCAGAATAAATGTCACCTAAATATATAATGTATTAATTAGAAAAATAAAAATATTATAACAATTAGTATAATTATTAAAAATAAAAATGTACATGCAAATATTTCGTGAACACATTAATGTATAGTATAAAATGTCCAAATTTTTTGTGTACCAATAATAAAGTGTCATTTTTATTCAACTTGTCTATTTTCTTTTTTAATGTCCAATTTTTATATAATTTTTTTTAAGTAATGATGATACTTAATTCCGTGTTCAACACTAATAAACTCATTTTATTCCACCAATTTTGACTTAAAGTCAGATTAAAATTGTGATAGCTAATACTTCATCCATTTCATTATTTTTGTCCTCTTAATCTAAAAAATTAATAAAATATTAATAATTTTGATCAAACAGTGTCAAAAATGCTAAGACGGGAAAGTATAAAAGGATTTTAAACAAAATAGATTAGAAATAATGAAAAAAAAAAGAACAATAAAATGAGAGACAAAGAGATACGTAAGCAAGAAAATATATGTGAAATTGTTATTGAATGGTTAAATTGTAAATAGAGTAAAAGAGATGTTTGAAAGTTATCGATAGAGGATTAAATTGAGCATAAATGGGAGAGAAATCAAAATAAGGTAATAAATGAGGGCGTGTTTGTCTGGACTCTCTTTGGACTCTTCTTTCTAAATGGGACCCACCAACCCAGTCTCACTGTGGGTCCTACGTCAATAGTGACGTGGCATCTTAGGTGCTGTCGGTTTGTCGTTCTCGTTGCAGACACAACACGCCCAAAATGAGTGGTGTTGGCATCTGAATGTCACACGTGGCCTTTCCTTACTGGCTATTCCTATCATCAACCTTTTAACGCAAAATTATGTCATTTATATTTATGTGAGTGTATTTATAAATAGTACTCCCTCCGTGCAGCTAAAAGTGGCCATGTTTCCTTTTTGGGCCGTCCCACTAAAAGTGGCCACTTTCCTAAACACATACTAAATAGTAGTACTTCCTTTGTAGCATGATACAATTTATATTCATCTTAGTGTATTAAAATAATAAATTGTGTCACGTTTATTGGGACAAAGATAGTAATTATTTATAAATTAATTACTCTCTATGTTTTCCTTATTGAACCGTTCATTAAAAGTTATCAATTTCTCAAAAAGTAAAAAGTGTTATCTTTAGAATATATCACTCATTTTTAAAACATAAGATTTTACTTTCTTAAACTTCGTACTAAATCCTTGTGGCCGCTTTTAGCGAGACGAAGGTAATACTATTTTCAATAATAACAAATTAAAATTTTGGTATATCACTAGATTTTGGCAAGATGGTATACTGAAAATGCAGCCTGATTTTGATACAATATCAGTTACAAAATATTTTATATGTATCAAAAATTTTGATGTAGTATGTGGTGAGATTAAAAAAAAAATTGCAGCATATATATCACAATCTTTGCAAGTTCAGTGTTATTTTAAAAGCTTCACTTATTTAACAGTGTTTTCTAATTTGGCGCTCTTCAAACATGTTAAATTCACTAATACGTCACAAAAAATTGGACGTGCTTTAATTGCACCATAATAATGAAAACAATATTAAAATTCATATAAAACACAGCAGTTGATTAAAAGTCGTCATATGTGATGCAATCAACACATTATTATAAGATGTATAGTTAATGAGGTTGGATTATACTAATAGTGGTAGCGGAAGAGTGTCGGTGTACTGATCATAACTAACAATATTGCAAGTTAATTGAAAATAGATTAATTAAATTATACTACTCCAGTCTCACTTCATTAGTCCCAATTTATATTGAATTGAATGTGGACTGACTTCATTAGTCCCAATTTATATTGAATTGAATGTATTAAAATAATTAAATAGGAATAATAAAATGAGACAATAAAGAATTGAAACTTGCTTTGGAGTTTCGATAATGAAAGTTAGAAAGCGTAGTGAAAAAAATGAATAAAGAATTAAGCACAAGATAGCAAATGTAACGTCCCAACTAACAAAATCTTTGCTTTTGACCAAAATATTCTTAATCATCATTACCCTTTGGATTTGGACTTTAGCAACATTGATTGCAATTAAATTTTGTATTGTAGAAATAATATCAATATGCATATAATATATTACAACATTGGATAAATAAAATGCCACCGTGGATATTTAATTATATATTTTTTTTAAATTATTACCATGCCCCAGTCACATCACACTCAATTAAAAATCAAATAAAATTTGGGGAAAATTATAATAAATTAAAATATTGGTGTATTTTAAGCTAAATTAGAAATCATGTTTCCAACAAAATAAAAAACGCACAGAAATTTAAGACCATCATCCCAATTTTTTTAGCTAATGTCTTAATATAAGTTGGTGAAATTAAAAAATTTCAAACTCAAAAATTACTACAAAATGATGACTTAAACATTTATTCTGAATCGTAACAGTAAATACGTCTACACATAAAGTTTATATTATTGAAGTTTTTGATTTTTATATTAATCTAGTTCTCTCAACAAAAAAAAAGAGATAATGAACTTAAAATTCATCACTTTTTAATTTGTTGCAATTTAGCTTAAAAATACAATACATTTTAATTTGTTGGAATTTTTCTCAAATTTTGAGTAATCTTGAATTAGATGCGACGTGGCTCACATGTGCCAATATTTTTATTTAAGAATTAATTTAAATCCAATGTGACATTTTAATTATCTAATGTGACAATATATTGTACTCATATTGATATTATAATCTACAAATAAACTATTGTTTCATTAATTAGCTTCTCATATTAATAAATTATCTCTACAAAAATCGAGTATGATATAAGTCACACGTGACAATATATTTTTCAAAAATTAATTTTATAAATTCGGTGTGTTAATTAAATTATACATAACAATCATAAATCTTGAATTTTTATTTTTCTAAAATATAAATCACTGTTATAAATAAATATTGAATATAAAACACTATTTTAAAATAGTTTTAATAAGATAGAAAACACAATATAAACTAATATTTAATTTTTTAAAATAAAGAGGTGACGATTTCAATGTAATTTCTATTTTAGTAATATTTCAAATTTTGAGTGAGCTTGAATTGGGTATATAATATATTAACATTTTATTTTTGAGCTAAATTAGAAAGTCATGTTATATTTCTAACAAAATAAAAGTGTGATGGTTTTTAAGGACATTATCCCTAAAAAATTATATCATATCCATCCGTTTATAAAAAAATTAGTACCATAAATTTATCATTTATGGTAATTCAGAGCATTGAATTTTACCCTCAATCATTTTAAAACAAACATTTAAGTTAAATATCAACTCTATCATTATTTGAAATGTATTAAAGTAAGGGCTAGAATTAATTTTAAACAAAAGGCAAATTTTAATTTTATAAATAAAAATAATTTTAAAATATATTTTGTGCATAAAAACTTTTTAGAAAGAATGAATCCTAATCATTTAATTATGTTTTCTTTCATGTGTGATAAAGAAGCTGTGCACTACATCTAAAAGTTCAGATAACGCATGAAATTTATGTTGAGACATTTAATTAAAGAAAATAAAGCCTAACCAATATAAATATATATAATATGGTATCAACTATATATCACATTACTATATAATTAGACAGTGTTGCACTTTCGCATGTAAATTAACTGAAAAAAAGAGGATTTTTGAAAATATTTACTGCAAAGTTATGGGCACAATCTTTTCTTATCAAATATTAGTTTTTAATGAATATAGTTTTTAGTTGAGGAAGGATTTAGAATTTTTTTTTTTATTTCTTACGCATTTTTCTCTAATACGAACCTTAACCGAAATAGATAATATATATGATATATTTTTTGTAATCTCATTATGAGCATGATAGATATATTGATTTAATATATTAGGATTAGGATCAAGAACAAAATCACGATCCCATAGCTAAACAAGAATCAATAATATACACAAAACTTCAACTAAATTGTCCCCTAATTATGTCAACTATTTTAAAAATGAAATCGGTACTAATGGGAAAATTATTTTTTTACATATTTGTAATAACTCCAACCAAACAACAAATTATATATCCATATTATTAAAATACGATTAACAAATATAATAGTGATACCTTATAGATTAAAAATATTTCAATCAAATATACACATACTAACATTCTTCGTGATAAACAAGCTCTCAAAAAATTATCTGTCCACTCAACCATACATGACGGGATTTCCATGTGCAATAAAATCCATTAATCCTTAGAATTTTATATTCCGATACTATCACCAATAGTGCCATATCTACCTACACATATATGTGAGTTTTAATTATGTTAATTTTTGGTATAACCGTTCTTGCTCCGATAAAGACACTACACTTCAAGTATATTGATGTACGTACCATCATTAGTAGATTGGAAACTTAGGATCGACATCTTGCGACCACGACTCGAGCCCCCCAATGATGTCCTTAGCAAAAGCGAATCCCTTCTCTTGGAGGAACTCAACAGCCTTCTGAGAATCGTTGCCTCTTCTGCAAACGACGTACAAAGAAGGAACTCCACTGGCTTCACCAGTGGCAGTTGTGTTCCTTTCCTCTCTTGCATAGGCTGCAGTTATTTCGGCCAACCTGCCTTCCAAGCTTGCCAAAGGAATGTTCAATGACTTTGGTAGAGCGGTAATCTTGTAGTGATGAGCAGGCCTCACATCTACCAATATATGCGGCTCGCCTCTCAAATTTTTCTCGTTGTACTCCTTGCAGGTTATTCTGGCTTCTGCTGGAAGCAGCTGCAACTTTAATGGTGACTGCAGCGATTTAAGCAGTTGTGAGTCAAGCATAAGTCTGATCGAAAGAAGAATAAGCAAATTTTCATCTCACAAACCAGCAGAAAAAAATGTGAATTTGATAAACTGCCATGCCAAAAAAGGTGATGATATGATGCATCTAAATTTCTAGAATGGCTTTGGCAAAGGATTGTGTATCGTCAACAAACCAGTAAATGGACATGGACAATTTGTCATACTGAATCAAGCAGAGGGTATATCCATATAACACAAGCTATTTAAACATGTTATTCTCTTGGTAAATTTTTTGGCTAATGAGCCATATTGAAAGAGATTGGATGAATAGATTGCTTCAGTTATAACTTGTAGAGACTAAAATCTAAATTTACAGGGGAAATCACCAGCACGTAATGGATTATCAATAACCCGCATAACTGAATTTACAATTCACAGAGTGGTAGGTGAGAAGATCAATTGTGCTGTGTATTGAAACGACTCTAGTTAAGTGTGTGTTCAATACAAAAGGTAGATAGGATCATAGGAAAAGAGATAAAGAGAGGATATCTCACCGTGGATAGAGGAGAGAGAGTGAAATTTTCGTAGTCAAAATTACGAAATTGCTCTTCTGTCCATTTTGAAATATCTCCACAAGCTTCACACTGGGATGACCTTCCTCTAATTTTAACCTATTAACCATATAGAATTAAATAAAATAAGAAGCAAACTTCATAAGCTCAATAATTTTTTTTTATAGGAATTTACAATTTGTTCATGCTAAAAGCTGACTAGATGAATAATTTAATTGAATGACAAGGTCACAGGAGCAGGAACAGAGACAAACAATTCGAATTCGAGAAGATAGTGCATCAAATAGAAGCATCCTCCCTGATAAGGGCTCCCCAACTGCACCGGCAACTTTTATAGCCTCCAGGGCCTGAAGACACCCAATAATGCCTGGAACTGTATTCAAATACAACAAATATCATAATATTAAAGTACTATATTTAGTAAGTGAACATATAACATATATTAGGAACAGAAAATGTCAATATTCAAAAACTACTAATAGAGAAATGAAATGCTCGATATACCTACTCCAAGAACTCCACTATCTGCACATCTCTGACATGCTGTTGCAGGTGGCGGAGTAGGAAATAAGCAACGATAGCATGGGCCTCCATTGTAGTTGTAAACAGTTAGCTGCAAAACCAGAAGTGGATGGGCAGCAACATAGCTAATGAGCAAAATGACCTCCAATTAATTGGAAATTTGGAATGAACTCATTAGTGACCAACTATAAGGCGTTATTAAGCCAGAAATAAACCTGTCCTTCTAGCCCAAGTGCAGCTCCAGAAATTAAAGGCTACAAGCATAAACAGGCATGTGGTCAGTATCAGGAAGGTCCTTACAAATAAATAATATCATCATGCAACAGAACATTAAGGCTCTTAAATTTTTTTAAAATAAAATCATGAAAGTGTTCATAGCCTGATATATAACACTATATGCACTAGAAGGTCTTCACAACATCTAATACTAAGATCCTCTCTCTGAGTTTAAGCCTCAGAATTCTAGTGAGTAGTGATAAGACAATATAAAATAATCCAAACTTCTTCATTACATACTTAATTCTCTTGAGAGAATACATAACAAGAAACTGCGCACCTTTCCCAACACCACACAGCAATCATTGATCATGTAACGGCTGGGAACATTATCCGTTGCATCAACAACAATATCATACCTGTTATATGTAGAACCACCCAAGAAAATGAACACTCGCACCAATTGCAAGAAGACATGATCTACGAGGATAAACATAGAGAAGGAATATCATACTGTCTCATAATCTCCAAGGCATTGGATGTCCTGAAAGCTTCCTTGTGCTCTATTATTCGAACAGTGGAGTTAATTCTGAAGAAATAATACCAAGATATTTAAACAAAACTTAATATTACATCCTGTCGCTGCAGTTTTATAAAAGGTATAAAAACCAATATAGAAAAAGAATAGGCCAACTTACGAGCGACATGCAGCAGCAGCAGACTCAACTTTTGATCTTCCAATATATGCTTCGGTGTGAATTATCTAAAGAAAAATAGCAAGAATCAGCCAACAACGTTATCAAAATTTTAAAAATCTTAGACACGTGTAATATCATATGATGCAATCACAGTGCTATTCCGCATGATTTTCCATGCTCATGAATTCAAATTCGATAGGCATAGAACACAAGACATAGTTCGTAATTCATAATTTAGCTATAAAACATCACGCATTGAGTACATGATCGCGTCAGAACTAAGAATTAAGCTTAAATCCATTTTACCTGTCTGTGCAGATTGTTGAGCTCCACCACATCGTGATCAACGATCCCCAAACTTCCTGGAACACAACGCGCCAGTCCAAAACAACCGTCATTTACTCATACTTAACTAAACTACAACAAGAATAACACAAAAAACACACACCGACGCCGCAAGCAGCGAGGTATAGCAGAGCGGGAGAGCCCAAGCCGCCGGCACCGATAACCAAAACAGAAGACTTCAACAAATTCGCCTGCGCTTCAACCCCGAACGAAGGGAGAATCAGCTGACGGCTGTACCTATAAATCATATCCGCCGACAATTTGCCGCCGGAAAGCGGCTCCGGAGGGGGGCAGCAATTGGTTCCAAATTCATCTCCTGAGGCGCAGGTGCTGAGCCGCGCTTGCAGGGATGATATACGGGCTTCGAGTTCCGCCTTGGCTTCCTGTAAAGTAGCAATTTCGCGGTGAAGCTCCGCCGCCGTTTCGCGGAGTCCATTGGAATTCATGGCAGCTTACTCTAGTCCTGTTTTCTAGCTCCAAGCAGAACGCGATAGTCCCGGTAAAAGGAAGTACATTGGGAGTCTTCGGTCTAGGGTTTTTTGTTTTAATAATTTTACTTTTTGACATTATAAAGATCAGAGAGAGTAAATCAGTATTAGAATATTTCTTTTCTTTTTTATAAATTGGTTTATTACATCTTTTAAACTAAAATTCTTTTACATTTAATATCTATTTAAAAGATTTCTAAAACCATGATAAAATTAACAAATGAGTGAAGCTGGTAATCAAACTCCTATATTCAATTAATCTAAATCTTTTTATCGGGGAAAATAAATATAATAATCTATATAAATAAATTCGTTAAAATCTAATTCAATTCTCCAAAAAACAACATTGAATTAGCATTCGGTGCCAATGTTGTAAAAGATGTTATTTGAATAATACGACGACGTATTGGTGAACAAACACAAACAGAAAAGAAGAATGGAAAATAAGCCAGGCTTCTTGAAACTCGTGGGTAACAACTCAAATCTTGAGATATTTATGACAATCCAACTCAATGAATAATAGAACTTCTCTTTGCTCCTACATCAATTAAGGCCACAAAAATAGAAAAAGAAAAGGAAAACAAAAATAGCTTATTTCAGTAAGAAATGGAATAGAAGACTTTGATGTGCGGAGATTATCAAGCCTTGCTGTCAATGGGTTGTGCAGCCTTATTCAATTTGGCAAACATGTTACCATAAAACTTAGCATCTTTCTTGTTGTATTCCTTCACCTTCTCCTTTAGAGTTTTGTACTCGAGCTTCACCTCCCTGTTTTTTTCAAACCCCCACCATACAGTATTAATATGTAATCACAGTGAGCTCAAGGAGATAATGTATCTAAGACACAAGTTGTATATATGTTTTACCGGTTGTTGGGGTCGAGCTCAAGTGCTTTCTTGATATCGAGCTCCGCCAAATCCAAATCTGCCATGTTCATGTATGCTTGAGCTCTTCTGTATAATGCCTTCACATTTGTACTCTCAAGTTCCAGCACCTACAATGGAAAATTTCACCTGTTAGCTCGTTGAAACGAGACAGAAAAGGAACGATTAGTTAGAAACTTGAAATAATTGAACCTTGGTACAGAGTTTCTCTGCTTGCTTGTAGTCTTTTAGTTTCAACTTGCAAGCTGCATTGTTCAGGTTGCAAGTGATCTTCATAGTTTTGGCCTGCTTCTTTTCGTCCTCACTGAAAGTTGAGTCGTGCTCAATGTATTTTGCAGCCTGTATGGAAAATTTCATCGAGTCAAATAGAAATCGAGCATCAGAGTTCATATGGAGAGATCATCCTTGCAGAAATATTTACCTTCTCGTATCTCTTTGAGGCTCTTGCATGCTTGCCTGCTTTGAACAGAGCATTCCCTTCTTCTTTTTTCTTGCCAGCAGCCTCAATTTTTTCTCCATTGTTCATGTCCCAAGATTCCCTCTCCTGAAACACACATCACCAAGTTCAATAAAACGAATCTTAAACGTACAAACACATAAGCACTAGAGCTTGCCATAGTCAACTAACCTTATCAAAAGAGACAAGCTCTACTTCATAATAAACAGTAGAATTTGGAGGAACTTTGGCCAGTTCTTGCTGAGACTCGGATGAACCAAACGCATACTCTGGGGAAATTGTTAAAAGTGCTACCTCACCCTTCTTCATTGTAATCACAGCCTTGTCTAACCCATTAATAACTTGCTCTGCTTAAAATGAGCACAGTTCAGTAAAAAGCGACTGTAAATATAATCGGAAGGGAACACTCATAAAATATTGTACCTTCATCCGTTTTAAATTCAAAAAGATTGTTCTCGTCGTCACCATGCCCTTTCTTAACAAATACAGTACCATCTTGCAGCTTACCAATCAATTTCACTAAATAAATTAGCAGAATATGATTAGATGACAGCATTCACATAAAAGACTGACAGTAACAAAATAGAAGTCTTGATGGGATTACATTTAACAAGAGCTCCTTCATTTGGGCGCTCGTACCCCTCCCCTTCTTTCAGTATCTTTTTGACAACTTTCTTGTCATCAGTGACATTGGAAACTGTCTTCCAAGATACCAGTTCAAGGTCAATATTTAGTGTAACATTTGGTGGAACGGCCCCTTCGTCACCAGAGGCTGGCTTGCCCTTCTCACCAAACCCATCTACATCAGAGATCATAAATATGAACATTCATAACTGTAAATAAGTTACATAAATTTACAATTCTGGAAAACTACAGTAACTCCTCTTACATTGAGGTTTGACTGTAAGGAGCACCTTTTCTCCCTTCTTCATCGTCTTCACGGCCTTTGAAAGAGCAGGACAAAAAAGACCTAAACTTTGCCAGCATTTTAGTATAGTACTCAAATAAATACAAGCATTTTCTCCAAGCTGCAACAAATTCCATATGTTTACCTTCTTGCACAGTGAACTCAACTCCACTGGATTTGGCTATGACAGACCCGTCTTCCAGGTGTGCTTCGTACTTGACTGAATTACACAAAGACAACATTAGTCACTAATAATTCAGTACGATTTGTTAGAACACGATTGCTTACGCACCAAAAACGTCATCGAGATCTTTGGGGTTCTCCCATTTCTCCCCCTCTTTGAGAACCTTTTTAAACACACCACCATCCTTGCAGATATCCTTAACACTCAACCAAGAAAGCAACTCAACATCAAACTGCAGAGTGGCATTTGGAGGGATAGTCGGAGGCGATCCAGATTTGCCATACGCCAGCTCAGGTGGTATGGTGAAAACAGCATTTTCACCTTTCTTCATCGTTTTAATTCCTTCATCCCACCCCTTGATCACCTGCCCTGCAGAAATATGTTCCCACAGTTTCACCCCCGTGTCAATAATTCAGACATTGAAATACCGTAACTCAAAATGAAAAATCATAACCTTGGCCAAGCGTAAACGTGAAAGGCTCTTTCCTATCACGGCTCGAATCGAACTTAGTGCCATCCAGCAGTGTTCCAGTATAATGCACTGACATAAAAAAAATCCACAAACATAATCGTGAAAATAATAATAAATCAATAACCGCAACAATCAAACAACAAATCCTTACGCAGAATTCCAGAATTCATCTGCCCAGATACAATTAACCTAAATCAATACAAAATCGATTAATCGTACCTTGGACTTCGTCGCCACTTTCTGGAAAGTCCCAGCCTTCACCTTCTTTGACGAGCTTCTTCTTGAGACCTTGTTCTCCGATCTCCTTCTCCTCTCCGACCTTCATGTAGCTGCTGTCCTCCGGCAGATCCAATTCCGCCTCCACCCGCTCCGCCCCCGGAATCTCGAAATCGTCCGCCATATCCATCGCCAGAAACTGCTAAAACGCGATGACGCAGAGGGAGAATTTGTCAGTGAAAATAGTGATGATGATATTTTGATTGCGTGGGAAGATGAGAGAAAATGGATGAGAGGTGAGCTTATAAGTGCAGTAGTTCCAGAATCACTTATATATAGTAATGGTGTGACGACGAAAGCCCAGAACTCCTGCAAACTTAGTTTCAGTGTCAGCTCAGCTTCTTTAATTTTTACAACTATTTAATACTACTACTCCCTCTTTCAAGAAATACGACTCAATACTATTATATTATAGATATAGACAACGAAATTCGGATCTTTATCAGTTTCATAATTATCATAGTGGCCTCTAATGTCATAATATTGTGTAATAAGTTAATATTGTAATTATTTTTGTGGCCATAACTTAGGGTTTAAATGTAAGCCTAATATAATCCTGCGATCGATTAAAATAGTGTCCTTTTTTGAAACATTTCCTGCAGTCTAACTCTGTACAAACGAGAGATTGTACTAAGATAATGGGTCTCCAGTTTTGAATACAGTTATATAATTTATTTTTTTAGACGTATTTACGAATTTCCAACCATATATATTTCGGAAAATAACACTTACAAAATATTTATAAACTTTTCGCTTATATCAAAATATACATCTCATCGAAAAACAAGTAGCAATAACTGTCTTTCCTCCCGCTTCTCATGTAACTTTCCCCAACTCTCTCTCTCCCCACTCTCTTTCCTCTCATACACCAACCAGGTGGTAACTGGTTAGGCAGAGAGCCACCAGCCACCGCCGCCACCACCGGAAACACCAAAATGCCTATAGGGGGACACAAATTCCTCCCCTCCGACGTTGTTTTCCTCATAATAACGATCTTTGCCACTATCATCCACCATGCTGCCTCCGACAACGGAGCGGTCATGGCCAAGCTGGCCAAAGCCATCATCCCCACCCCGCCCAGCTGGAAGGGTCCCGATTTCTGCAAATGGGACGGGATCGCCTGCGACACTCCCAACACAGTCACCTCTATCAACCTCGCATCAAGATCCCTATCCGGATCATTGCCACCTGAGATAAACCAGCTCTCCGGCCTGAAAACACTCAGCCTTCAACGAAATAAGTTTACGGGGCCATTACCGGCTCTGACCAACATGGGATCCCTTCAAGAAGTGAATCTCGATGACAATGGTTTCAGCTCCATCCCGACCGGCTTCCTCTTAGGACTAACAAGTTTACGATTCTTCAGCATCAACAACAACAGCAATCTCCCACCATGGACAATGCCTATCACCATCAAAGACTCATCGTCACTCACTACTTTCTATGCAAGCAAGGCCAACATGGTGGGAGAGATTCCTGACATTTTTGGGTCTCTCCCGAATTTTGAGAAGCTCAAACTCTCATACAACAACATGACGGGGTGGCTCCCATATTCGTTTGCCAAATCTGGGATCACGAGTTTGTTGCTCAATAATCAGATGCTGGGGTTTTCGGGGCCTATCCATATTCTTGAAGAAATGCCAAATTTGAAAGAGATTTGGCTTCATATTAATCAGTTCTCTGGGAGTATACCCGACCTATCTGCTTGCACGGAGCTCTATGATATCCAGCTCCGAGGGAATCAGCTCACAGGACCGATCCCGGATTCGCTCACTAAGCTTCCGAAGCTGAAGAATGTCGCATTGCAGAACAATGTGTTTCAGGGTCCAGTGCCAACTTTTCAGCCAGGTGTGCAAGTGAGTCTTGGAAAAGACAACCATTTCTGTAGCCCTAGCCCTGGCCCTTGCGACCCACAGGTTACTGTAATGCTCGAGATCGCAGCTGGAATGTACTATCCGATGGCCTTAGCAGAAGCCTGGGAAGGGAACGACGCGTGTCAGCAGTGGCAGTTTGTTACATGCGAGAAGGGAAGCGTGGTCGTGATAAATTTTTCCAAGCAGAAATTTTCTGGAATCATATCATCTGCGTACGGTAGTTTACCTAATTTGAAATCATTGTATTTAAACGACAATCAGCTCATGGGAGTCATTCCTAAGACTTTGACAAGTTTGAAGCAGCTGCAGGTTCTTGATATCTCCAACAATAATATTTCTGGGAAAGTGCCATCATTCTCTTCTTCGGTGACGTTAAAGCTAGGAGGTAATCCATTCATCGGGAAAGATGTGTCGATTACTTACCCAGGAGGACGTCTTCCACCAGGTGCAGCATCGGGAGGATCTGGGCCTTCTTCTCCCTTGCTATGGCTGATCTTTGGTATTGTTCTAGTTGTCATAATAGTCTCCGGATATTTCATCTACCAACGCTGCTGTACTAAGCGAAACCTCAGATACCAGTGGTTTAGTAAAACAAGGGCACGTAAAGATAAATCAGAGCAGGTCACCTTCAGTAAGCAGACAAGCACCAATGCCAGTAGTTTCACTCAAAGCCTCTTCACAAGTAGTGAAAACAGTGACTATAATATATACGATGGGGGGAATGTTGTCATACCAATTGAAGCCCTTCGCAAAGCCACACAAAATTTCAACCAAAGCTGCATACTCGGAAGGGGAGGATTCGGCGTTGTTTATAAAGGAGAACTCCACGATGGCACTAAAATAGCAGTAAAGAGAATGGAGTCCTCAATGATCAGCGATAAGGGACTGCATGAATTTAAGGCTGAAATAGAGGTGCTCACGTCGGTCAGGCACCGGAATTTGGTCTCCCTCCACGGGTTTTGCAACAACGGTAGTGAGAAGCTATTAGTTTACGAGTACATGCCACAAGGATCCCTGTGCCAGCATCTGTTTGAGTGGAAAAAAATGGGAACTCCTCCGCTGACTTGGAACCAGAGAGCAAATATAGCTCTCGATGTCGCCAGAGGGGTCGAGTATTTGCATAGCATGGCAAACCAGATCTTCATTCACAGAGATCTGAAACCATCCAACATTCTTCTTGGAGATGACATGAGGGCAAAAGTTTGTGACTTTGGCTTGGTGAGACAAGCCCCCAATTCCAACTGCTCGTTCGAAACACGGTTAGCAGGAACTTTTGGCTATCTTGCTCCGGAATATGCTGGTATGTACTAGTACCTGCATTCGCTTGTTCACTTTTATTGATCAATTGAATGACCTGAAACATTATTGCAAAGTAAATATGCTATATAATATATTTTGAAGAATGTATGTATTCCATATCCATATTTATGCATATATGTAATCACTCAATAAAATGAACAGCCACAGGAAAGGTTACCGTAAAAGTAGATGTATATGCCTTCGGTGTAGTGCTGATGGAAATCATTACCGGGCGAAAATCGTTAGATAGTTCCCTGCCTGACGATAGTAGCCACCTGGTGACGTGGTTCCGGCCACTCCTACAAGAGAAAGAGAACATCAGAGAGGCTCTTGATCCGGTCCTTAGGTCGGACTTAGACGAAGAGACCTTCGAGAGTATCTGGAAGATGGCCCAGCTAGCTGGGCATTGCACAAGAGAAGCAAACCAAAGGCCTGACATGAGCCATGCAGTGACTGTGCTCTTGTCTCTAGTGGAGCAGTGGAAGCCAACTGCAAACGAAGATAGCTTCAGCATAGACTTAGGCATGAGCCTACCACAAGTCTTGCAGAAATGGAAAAGTAATATGGATTCATCCTCCACAATAGCCACTGACTACATCAAACAGAGAAACCCTCCAAAATAGCCACTGACTAGATCAAAACAGAAGAACTAAAAACCACGGCACCAGCTACCACCAACATCAGCAATAAACATCCATCAATGTGTTTTTTATTTTCCTTTTTTGTAAATTTGGATGCTGCACTTGGTTAACAGTTAACACTCAATAATGTAATATTGGTTCTTTGATGTTTTTTATTCTAGTGAGAAACGTCAGATCATCTGTTTATGTCTCATACTAAGCGTGATAGTGGATGAAGATGAATGCCAGATTCTACTACAGAAGGCAGTTGCTAAAAAATCAAGTAACTCATATAGTCCCCAAAAGAACAAGGGAGAGAGTGAGAGAATAAGAAAGGCTTTATATATACACATATCAGTGTTGCATGAATTCATTACAAACCTTTAAAAAAAACCTGCTAGCACTTGCAACAGGGATCTGCACTTGACTTTAAGCATCTCTTGCATTAAGAAAAGCTAGGTAAAGAAAGTCGTCTCTAATTTCCCTCAGAATGTTATATTCTCAAACAACTAGATCAAGATGCAGCTAAACCTATATTCTTTATTCGAGAAGAATGCAATCATCAGATAATAAAGACACGCTTATTCCTCAGTCAAAAAACAAGAAACAGAACCTTCATCGCATATAAGCATGGGAGTTCCAAAAAACTGGTACTGAGAGGAACTTCACAACAACATGATCAAGAAATATTTTCTTCATATGCTTACAGTGCATAACATGTAATTACCAGCTCGATCAAACTTCAACTCTGCCACGCAAAGATATCTTCATATAAAACTGGAAAGCTAAGCCATCTAAACATAAAGAAGGAAATATCTCCCTAGATACAAAATGCTCACATTAGCATCTCAGATTGTTTACTCTGGCTTTTAAGACTATAAGAGAATTCATAGCAACTAAAAATCTCGACTTGAAAAGTGCAACCCGTCAAGCAAAGACTTGTATGTCTTCTCATTCATGAAGGTGTCCCGTTTCCGGAAACTTTCAAGAAGCTTGAAGGCTACATCTCCCTTCCCATCCCTACACATTTCTTCAAGCAATGTTTTGTATGTCAAGAAATCAGGCGATAAAGAATTGCCTATCATGTTAAATGCAGTCTCAATCGCCTCTTGAAACCTCCTTTCCATCGCCAGACTAGAAATCAAAACAAAGTAAGTTGTCACTTTTGGCAAAAGCCCTTTTGATCTCATCTCCTGATAAAACTCCCAACCCTGATTCACTCTACCCTTCTCACACAATCCCTTCACCAAATAACTATACGTATACGAATTAGGCTCACAGCCATACAACCCCATTTCGCGGAAAACCCTAATCGCCTCATCAACCTCGTGGCATTTTGAGAAGGCTTTGATGATCATGTTCAGCACGAAAGCGTCAGGGATTACCCCCGACGCCTTCATCTGCTTAGATAACGATCTCACAGCATGCAAATACACATAACACACATTCAACTTGTCGAACTTCCTCAGAAGTGAATTGAAAAGCATCGCATAGGTCTCCAAATTCGGCCTAGCATCCTGAGATTTTTGCATCTTCTTATACACGTCGAAAGCTCGATTGAACAAGAATTTACGGTCGCAGCAGAATTTGATCATGGTGTTGAACAGCGGGAGGCTGGGCGGGCACGCGCCGGCGAGAACTTCGTCGATCAGAGTCTCGGCGGCGCGGTACCGCCTACCTGTTACAGCTATTTCCATCATCGAGAGGTAGGTTACCTGGTCGTGCCTGTAGTGGCGCTGCTGCGCCGTCCACCGGAAAATGTCGAGGGCAATGTCCGGGTCAGGCTGGGCCCGGAGGGCGTCGTCCACGTCGCATTGTGTGAATCCGGGCTTCAGATTGTGGAGCCATGACTCGAATTGTTTTTCCATTGGGGTTCGGGTGCGCGAATTTTGGGGTTTAGGTGGTAGGGTTTCAGGTGGGTGTGATGGAGTCGGCTGCGGAGGTTCGTCGATAGAGGTGTTGGTAGTGAGGTAGCGGAGAGTGAAGCGGAGGAGGGAGGTTCGCATAGTACGAGGTAAAACAAGCGCCATGGCTAGCTGCGGCGGTCGGATGGTAGAGCGGCGGCGGAGGGCGGTGAGTAAAGCGGTTTAGAGAGTGGCGCTTCCAACTTCCAAGTGGGTCCACTATTTAGTTAAATCTTTTAGGTTTCCTTTTATTTTTTGCATTACTTTTTTATGTACGAATTAATTTAAATAAATACATCAATCATAATTTAATTAACTACTAATAATTTTAAAAACAAAAAAATAAATTTATTAACTTTAATTTATTTAATTTTCACTTGCGTTGAAATTTCTCATTATTTCACCAAATTTCCATCTAATCTAATGTTGAATTTAAATAAATTTTGACAATTGCATTTTGGAATTGATATTTATATATGTCGCGGTCTCAATTAAAACGAGGCGCATATAATTTTGGACTATTCTAACTAAGTAGTTGAGTTATTTTTTTTTTAGATATATCAATTATACACGAGTTTAAATAATATTTTTATAATCACTGCATATTGTTTTCAATTCTAAGCACACACTTTTAATTATTATGTACTCCCTCCATTCTAATAAGAACACGATTATTAAAAAGAATGTATAAAGTAGTGTAAGAGACATAAAGATGGTAGAATTCACACTTTTTTAAAAGTATAATTTTTACTATTTTTAGAATGTATTATTTTTATAAGATGTCTCAATAAAAATATTGTGTCAAGTTTAGTGGGACATAGGCAGTACAAAATAAAAACCTCCATTTAGCCAATACGAGGGAGTACTGTTTTCCTTCTAAATTTCACAACAATTTTGTTTAAATTCATTCACACTAAACTTCAATTTGGAGACTATGCAAAATCGTGAGATGATTAAACAAAAGTAAAATTTTATGATAAAATGGATGTGATTTAAAATTTATAATATATATTTTAATTTGGACAAAATTTACATAATAATACAGTATAAATTGTATTTAATAATATTATCCAGAAAACAAAAAAACTAATTTCACTTAATTATATTTAAACTATAAGCTTTTTTTTTTATTATTTGGGCCCTTCAAATTTGGGGGTAATGCGTCTTTGCCCCATTGCTGTGAGATAAAGGCCGACCATGTTGATATATTGAGGTTGTATTTAATGATAATATATTTAAAATGTATTTTGAAATGTTGCATAGTACATTATGGGATCCCATATGAATAATATTACCTCAATTTATTATTATAATGCATTTAGACTACTTGATAAAAGTATAATTAGCCTTTAAATCACTTCTTTTTTATCCCTCCACCGTATTCAAAGTATAAATTATTCATTGTTTTTCTCTTTCATTTCACTCTAAGGAGTCATAATATTATCAATCGATAATATTATCCCACTTAAAATATGATGAAGGAGAAAAAAATGATGTAATTATAATTTATAAATTATAATTACATTTCTTCTATCTAATTAGATAGAACAAATGAATAAAAAAAATAAAGAATTTAAAGGCTAATTATACTCTTATCCTATATTTTTATGAGATAAAAAGAGAACATAGCCTTAGTTAAGTAAAATGTGGTTACAAAAGGATCAGATGAAGTATGATATTTTATGTGTTTAAATCTCTCAATCACCTAAGCATAATTCATCATTTTTATGTCTAATTCAACTCCTTTTAATGTTCTTATTATTCACTCAAATAAGTAATTAAGGAAGACATTGTTATATACAAGTTTGATGTGTTTTTCTTTTTATATATATTAAAGGGGTCTTTAAATTGAATATATAAAAATAATATAAATTAATATAATATTTACTAATTGTGATTAAATTAATAAAACATTACAAAGCACATGATAAATTAATGCTCTAATAATAAGTTAATTGCTTGATAAGTATCACATTTAATGATTTAAAATGATGAGATCAAAGTAGTTCTAAAAGGAAATAATTTTAATCAATGTTATTATATGAAAACACCCTTAACTCTATTTTTTATTTTATTTTTAACTTTTAGTTATTGTAACAAATTTTATTCATGAATCATGAGCACAAATGTTATAGAATTTTATTTTCTTCGACTATAAATAAATGATTCACTTCAAATAAATAGTTCTCCTAACTGATTGCATGCGTGTTCAAAACTTCAAATTATGCAAATGGCTATATTTTTATATCTACTTTTGTTCTTAAACCATAAATAAATAAATAATCTTAAGATCTTTCGCAGATAATGCCCACACAAATAAAGGTATCAAAATGCCTTATTTTAGGTTCCATATTATATTGCCGAGACGAAGTCCTTCCAGCCGGCATTTAAGAAAAAAAGTGAGGTTTGGGATGATTTTTCAATCTTTTCTACTAGGTAATCTAGTATCCTTATGCATGAAGCTAATCAATTCGGTCGTTGTGGTCGGACTCTATTATGGATTTCTGACTACATTTTCTATAAGGCCCTCTTATCTCTTCGTTCTCCGAGCTTAGGTTATGGAAGAAGGAACCGAGAAGAAGGTATCAGCAACAACTGGTTTTATTACGGGACAGCTCATGATGTTCATATCGATCTATTATGCGTCTCTGCATCTAGCATTGGATAGACCTCATACAATAACTGTCCTAGCTCTATCATATCTTTTGTTTCATTTCTTCTGGAACAATCACAAACACTTTTTGGATTATTGATCTCCTACCAGTAATTCAATGCCGGCATTTAAGGGATGTTTTATTGTGGAAAACCATAAACAAATGGTCAGACTTTCACTATTTGAATACGGTTGTAATCCCATACCGTATTAGTATATGTAATCATTACAAATTAATTAATCAATAGATTGAATAATGTTGTTGTTGGTCGAATTTAGCTGACTATATACAGCCTGTAGGGTTGAAGTCAATCAAATAAATAGGAGTATCATCTTATTATTATGTGCACATTTTATATCCGGTCAATTAATCTCAAATATACAAACTTCGACTCGTTTTTTTCCACATGACTGCACAATTATATTCAAAATAAATAAATTTAAACTTAGAATAGAGCTTTTCACAATTCCCAAATCAAAATTGATAGGGTGTAGAGGTCAGAAATTTAGACTCATGTTGCAAATCAGCAAACATATTATATATTTTGACATATTCCTATCAAAATATCCAACCAATTAATATCTCAAACTATTTATTCCTTATTAAATTTTGGCCAATTAAAAATTACTCCTTATATCTCACGAAATTAGTTCTTTTTTTTACATGTAAATTAATATCTTACTTTATTATTTTTACTTTCGTGGGAGTCTCAATTGGAAAAGAGGGTCTACATTGGTGGGACGGAGGGAGTATATAAAAACATTTGATCCCACGATATTAATGTGGAGCTTCTATGTATAATGATCAGTGGCGGACCCAGGATTTTCCGTTCGGGGGTACGATGATAAACATTATATAACAGTTTATGAAAAAAAAATATTAAAACAATACATCCCATAAAATTGATGAATATCAAAGTCATACAATTCATATTTAAAAAAAATACATAACAAACTAATCTATTCTTCTACAAGTCTTCATCTCGTGAAAGCGATTGGCGATCTCGTCGTCGGAAACTTGTAGGAACAAATCTTTCTCAATGAAAGTGATCAAACAATCATTTAAAAATTGATCCCCAATGCTATTCCGTAACTTATTATTGATATAAGTCATCCCAGAAAACACTCTCTCTACACTTGCAGTAGCAACCGGAAGAATCAACACCAACTTTATGAGTAAAAATACAAGAGGATAAGTGACATGTTTCTTTGTTGCAACAAGCTTCATCGAAAGAGCACTAACATCATGCAAATTTTGAAACCCCTCATCTCTTTTCATATCTTCCATGAATATATCAAGTTGGTATTCAAGAGTAACCAAATCAATTCTAGAAAATTCAGAGGGATAAAAAGTTGCAAGTTTGAGTACCTTTTCCTTGTCAAAAGAAGAGAAGCCATCTTTGGGATTTAAGCAAGCCATGCATTTGAGCAACTCCATATTGACCTCATCAAATCGATTGTCAAGTTCTTGAAGTAGTAAATCAATTACTTCTATAAACACATCAATCCGAAAATGATGAAGATATGAAACTTGTTGAACAAACCGCTTTGATCTTCCTTGAGGGATATAAGAAGCCTCCATATCCGGAACAATAATGCCACTATCATTACAAAATGAGATTACCTTTTTCAAGTGAGTCTCCCATCCATTCTCCCTCATTTTCTGTAATATGACTTTGGTTATAGTGACAAGCTTCATAGCATTAACAATGTCTTGATCTCTTCTTTGCAAAGCAAGACACAAATCATTAGTATACCCAAGAATAGTAGTCATTAGTTGTGACATAAAAATAAAATCAAATGACTCTATTGAGTACAAAATGCCTTGAGCTTTAGCTTTATCATCCGAGTTAAAGCCATTGCCCCCAATCATCATAAGAACTTCAACAATCGTAGAGAACAAGTTCATGACATTCAAAAGAGTTTTGAAATGAGAACCCCAACGAGTATCTCCCGGCCGATGCAAACCAAGCTCTTGATTTAACCCCGTACCTGTTTCAAGTTCACCGATTTCCAAGGCTTGAGCAACCTTTTGTGCTTGAATTTCTCGAATCATTTCTCTTCTCTTACAAGAAACTCCAATCACATTCAACAATGTTGCAAGTGTATCAAAAAGCCAAGCACACTCATTGTTCCTTTTGGCAGTGGCTACAAGAGTTAGTTGAAGTTGATGAGCAAAGCAATGAACATAATAAGCATTTGGAGCATCTTCCATAATCAAAGTCTTGAGACCATTTATCTCACCCTTCATGTTACTAGCCCCATCATATCTTTGCCCTCGTATCTTAGATGGACTTAATGAATGCTCAACAAATAAAGACACAATTGCATTCCTAAGAGACAAAGCCGTAGTATCACCAACATGAACAAGTCCAAGAAATTGTTCCACTACCTTTGCCTTTTTTCTCTCAACATAACGCAAACAAACAGCTAGTTGTTCCTTTTGAGACACATCACTCGACTAATCGGCTAATATAGCAAAATAATCATCACCAAGCTCCTCCACAATTCTCTTACTTGTTTCTTTAGCACAACAATTGATAATATCTTTTTGAATCTTTGGAGATGTCAATTGACAATTACCGGGAGCATTTTTCAAAGTGACATTTGAAACAACTTCATTATGTGTCTTTAACCATTTCAAAAGTTCAAGAAAATTTCCTCTATTAAGGGATTCTTCACTTTCTCTATGCCCACGGAATGTCATCCCTTGTCGCAATAGATAAGACAAACAAGAAATAGAAGATTTCAAACGAATGTCATACTCTCTTTTCATCACATCGGTGGCATTGTCAAGAGAAACAAGAATTGATTTTTTTTTTCCCATCTCTTAAGTTCACATATTTCTCGTAAGCAAGATTGTGAGCACTTTTAACTCCACCAACATGTTTCAAAAATCTCTCCGATTTATTCCAAGATTTAAACCCTTCATTCACAAATGCATCTCCCCCTACATTGATTTGGACTTCATTCTTGAACAAATAGCAAACAAAACAAAATGCGGCATCTTTTTCAATACTATATTCAAGCCAATCCCATTTGTCAAACCAAGAAACACTAAACCGACGCAAACCACCACGAACTTTTTGAGGGAAATCATGAGTTTTTGGTTGACAAGGTTTCTTCAGAATATAAGCTCTCCTAACCGCATCTCGTTGATTTGGAGGATAATCCATTATGCTTATTCTTTTTCCCGGATCATGAGGAAGAAGCTCAACATCATAAACTAATTCTTTATCCTCTAATGGCACATTGCTATTACTTGAACCACTCAAATTCATAGCATTTTCTTGAAATTGAGACGAATTACTTGTATGAGACACACTAGCATTTGAATTACTAGAACTTTCTTGAGATTTTCTTTTCTTGAACATGAATTCTCGAAGATCGGGTTGTTTTGACATTCCTTTTGGTGTTTTTGATTTAGGTGTTTCACTTGTCATTCCTATATCAAATAATCCAAATCCAACACACAAATATAAGAATCTTACAAGAAAACTAAACCTACACATTAACACAAACAAATTCGCATATGAATTATCAAATAAGCAAAAAACAATCAACAAATTATTTGGGCATTTTAAACCTAAATTAGAAAAATAAAGTATAATAGATTAATAATACCTTGGAATTGAGATGATAGTGGAACTAAGACTTGAAATTAGTGATATTGCAACAAAAAATTGGGAAGAATTCGCCCAACCCTAGCGCCTCCTCTGCGTTTTTTTCTTCATCTGAGTATCTGACTCTGTTTTTCTTCTTCTGTCTCTCCTGCGTTTCTGTCACTTTCTCCTTTATTTCTTTTTTCTTTTGCTTTTATTTTATCATTCTTTAATTAGTTATGTCACTTTCTCCTTTTTTTTTCTTTTTTCTTTTGCTTTTGTTTTATCTTTCTTTAATTAGTTATGGGGTCTGGGGGTACAAATAAAAAAAATATTAAAATAACATTAATACATTATATATATAAAATAAAAATAAAAATTTGGGGGGTTCAGCCGTCCCCCCTGGGTCCGCCTCTGATAATGATGTGACATTTACATTTCTTATTGATTGATAAGATAATGTCACATAGTACAATTATTGGTAAAATAAAAATAAATAGTTTCCTTATATATATCATAAGTTTTGAACAATTATCATTTCACGTGTCACAACATCATTAACGCAATAGAAAATATAATACGATTAGACTATAGATTATCTCATCCACAAGCATACAAACTGATCTCTCACATTGATGTTACACCCAGTCTCATTTTCTGTTATTTAGCAAATTTTAAGGCACGAATTTTTTTTTTTATCAAAGATCATAATAACTAGATATGTCATTTGTTCACAAAATTTCTTTACTTTTTGACATTTTCAGTCTATAAACGAAACATTTTTACATTTGAAAATTATCATTTTAACTTTTTTATGAACATACTCAAATTACATTTTTTTTTTCACTTTTCCATAAACATATAAACCACACTTATTATACATTCTTTATACAAAATCAAAATATTATATTAAAACATGTGTTGTGTTGGATCAAAGTCTAAATATTTTTATGGATGCGTTAGCACTAGTCAATGCCTCTAAATTAACCGAAAGAAGGAACAACTTTTTTAGAAAATAAAACTGTGAAAAACTGTATTACATGCAGCACGAATTTACGTTTAGTTTTCTTGATAATATAATTTAGTTTTGTGTTTAGTGACGTGTATTATAATCCCTATCGGCGGCTATTGACAATTCCCACAAAAGACAAAACAAGTTGGTCTATATTTTTGAGTTGAATATCATATCCAAATATGTTTAATAATACATGTATATCTAGAAACTGTTGACAACTTGACTATAATAAGACAAATGCAGAGAGTCGATTAAGTATTTGAAAAATAGGAACATTCATAAGTAAATATTTTTCTTAGGAAACAAGAATAGATGCGTCTAGAAACTTTTGACTGTTAGTCTATTATAATCAACAGTGATCCACGTCGGCAATGGGATAGTAGTAGTACGCGTCCTCAAATAGGGAGGGAAAGTATATATTTATTCCAACAGTCAAACAAAGGCTAAACCACCTTGTATATAACTCAACGCTCAGAGCTCATAGTTTCATAGAACTCAGCTTCCAAGAGAATCAATACTTACAGCAAATCCTTATTTGATCATATCCTCTGCAATCGAATCGTTTCAGTAAAGAATTATCTATGGCTGGAAAGGTTATGCGCGCGGTGCAGTACGACTGTTATGGCGGCGGAGTTGCTGGATTGAAGGTCTGTTTTAATTATAATTTTCAATCGCCTTCTCCTTGACTGCCTATTTGTATATTATGCAATTCGATTTGAGTTTAGATAAGCTCAATACTGCACGAACAAGGGGTTGTTTTTGTTATTTTGTTAGTTTGGTGGCCTTAACTAGTTTTCAATTTCGCTGGGATTTGTTTCTGGAGGTTTGCCTTTTCCTTGATTTTTAGGGTTCTGAATATTTGTTTGGGAAAAATCTACCGGAACATATAATAAAAGGAAATAAATAGACTACTTTAGGTGATATGAATAAAAGCAAATTAATAGAAAAAAGCATTTTTAGGTTGGATACTTTGGATATGCTTATGACTAAAGCACAATTATTACGTGGTTTATTGTTGTAGTCTGCTGAATGTTGAATTAATGCGTAGAAAGCATGTTTTTATCGATATCAGTATACCTCGTTCTGATCAGAAACGAATGGGATCAAAGTAGGTTCTTGTTGGAAACAGACATGTAGTGGTGCATTAAATATTTTACCAAAAGAATTGTTTCTCTTAAGTGGCTGCCAAACTATAGATCAAATCATCAAAAATATGGATGACAAGGAAATTATAGTTTTGATTACTGGATGACCAGTCAATGAACTAGTTGATCGATAATAGTCCGTTATATGTGTCGAGACTTGGGAGGCGTATTCATCTGACAACGCGGATGGCAACTTTTATTTCATATGAGCGCACTTCTAGATTCACTTGATACTGGAATCTTCTTATTAGAACATGCCAAGACTAAGTATTATAGATTCTGATAGAGTTGTTTTGTTTCCCTTGAATCCATTACTCCGTAGTTGTTTTGTTTTGTTTTATGAATTGCCTTTGTTAAGAAATGTTTGGTAAACCAAGCTAAGTGAATACTTTAAAAGTTGAATTTGGTGGCAGCTCTACTCTACCAGTTAAGCTTGGTTCCTAGTTGTTAGTACTTATCATAAAGTTTTACCTTATTGCAGCATGTTGAAATTCCAGTTCCTACCCCGGGTAAGGGTGAACTCCTGCTCAAGTTGGAAGCCACCACCATAAATCCTATTGAATGGAAAATTCAGAAAGGCATGCTTCGTCCTTTTCTCCCCAAGAAATTCCCTTATATCCCTGGTAAGCTTAGCACCATAAATTCGTATGGCATTGTGTTATACCTTTTGAGATTTTGGTTTCTATATGTTTGGCATGAATTCCTAACTAAGCATTATAAAGCAATGTGAATTTTATACAGCAACTTTGGATTTTTCATTTGGATAGCTGTTTATATTATTTTCTTGAATTTCACCTTTTTCACGTTTTATTCGAGTAGCTTGTGATGTATCCGGAGAGGTAGTGGAGATCGGAGCTGGAGTCACAAAATTCAAAGCCGGTGATAAAGTTATTTCTGCCTTGCCTCTTGCTGTAAGTGTTACTAACGTTTTCTCTTGTATTTTCATCTTCTTGTTCTAATCAGAGTTATGGGCGAATCGGATATCAAATAATTCGGCTAGTAATGGTTTTGCAAAAAAATCACAAACATCTAGAATTGCATATCAATTGAGCCAATTCTTGTTATGTACTATCTTGTATCTATTGTATGAATTCTGGACTGATTATGGTATTTATTGCTCTCTTAAAAAAACAGAAAGCAGGTGGTTTGGCAGAATATGCAGTTGCTAAGGCAGATATAACAGTTATTAGGCCTCCTTCCATATCAGCTGCTGAAGCAGCTGGTCTCCCTGGAGCTGCCATCACGGCTCTCGGGGCTCTCACTCAGGGGGCTGGGCTCAAGCTCGACGGAAGCGGCCCCTGCAAGAACATCCTCATCACAGCCGCCTCCGGTGGCGTCGGCCACTTCGCCGTCCAGATCGCCAAGGCCTGTAATGCGCACGTGACCGCCACCTGCGGGGCACGCAACGCCGACCTCCTCCGAAGCCTCGGTGCGGACGAGGTGCTCGACTACAAGACCCCAGAGGGCGCGGCCCTCAAGAGCCCGTCAGGGAAGAAGTACGACGCTGTGCTCCAGTGCGCACCACCCATGCCTTGGTCCGTGTTTGCACCAAACCTCAGCTCTAACGGGAAGGTGCTCGACCTCTCGCCAGGGATGAGCGCCATGTGGACTTTCGCAGTGAAGAAAGTCACCTTGTCGAAGAAACAACTGGTGCCATTCTTTGCCACCATCAACGGGGAGTACCTGCAGCAAGTCGCCGATCTGGTGAAACAGGGGAAGCTGAAGACAGTCATCGACTGTAGGTTCCCGTTGAGCGAAGCTGGAGCAGCGTGGGCAAAGAGCATCGAAGGCCATGCTACTGGAAAGATCGTCGTCGAGCAGTAGATGGAGATTATCGATGATCAATGATCAATACTCAGTGTTGCGACAAAGGTTCAAGAATATTTTGTAAAAGAAATTGTTTTTATTTTAAAATTTGTTGCTGTTGTTGTAAAGTAATCGTGTGTGAGATTTTTATGGTGATGGGTTTTGTCGAGTTATACAGATTTTGTTTTTGTTACTCTTTAATCTTTATTAATGAATGAATTAAAAATATATAGCAATGTTTTGTTGATGTTAATCAGTTAATTTACTTATTTCATTGAGTCTTTTTAAATGCACATGATGCAGCCTTTTCTTTTTTAACTTTCGGTGGTAAGAGT
Organism: Leonotis leonurus; assembly: GCA_026898415.1. NCBI lineage: Eukaryota > Viridiplantae > Streptophyta > Magnoliopsida > Lamiales > Lamiaceae > Leonotis > Leonotis leonurus. The sequence goes on from JAPKLX010000007.1 coordinate 4,224,035, forward strand.
AAAAAAGGCCAAAAACAATTAAATTAAATGATTATTCAGTTAAATACGCAAATAACTGAATTCGATTATCCACGTCATCAATGAGTTGGAGATTACGAAAGAAGTTTCTTCATCACCGCTTAATTTAGGGTGACAGCTTCTGCAAGCAAATCGTCTGGGTGAATTAGGTATGGCGGAGAAGCTTATGCGCGCGATCCAGTTTGACGGTTATGGCGGAGGAGCAGCTGCTTTGAAGGTCGTAATCGTTTATTGAATTGTTTATTTTTCCAATCACCTCTTTACTCCTATTTCATTATTCGCGATCACATCTTATGATGCCGCTTTGATTTTGCAATTCAACCTCAGATTACCGAAGCTCCATATTCTTATTTGAAGAAGGATCCTTTTTGTTATTTTATGATTTTATTAGTTGTAATTGATTTTCTTTTTGATTCTCTTTGAGCCTGTCAGCGGTCATATTTATTTGGTATTTTATTGGTATTCTCTTTCGTTTTGATTCTCCTTGTGTATGTACGGGTATACACAATAAAAGAGAAGAAGTAAGCTAAGTTTCTTATGTTTTGATATTTATTTGGTATTTTGGTATGATTCAGTTCCAGCTTTACTGGATTTCCGAGAATGTGTCATGTAGGTTGTGAAACAGGTGATATGAAATGAGGTGTTCTGTTTTTGTTGGATTTGTTAATCCAATGTAATTTTGTTTCTTAAATTGCCTCTGAGAAAATGAGTGGTAATAACAAGCAAAATGTGTTACTTTCGCAAGTAAATTGGTATTGAATTTGATTGTTGTTATTACTTTCATCATAACGATTAGTTTCTAGCAGCAAGTTGAAGTTCCAGTTCCTACTCCAAGTAAGGGTGAAGTCCTGCTGAAATTAGAAGCCACAACCATAAATCCCATTGATTGGAAGATTCAGAAAGGTGTGCTTCGTCCTTTTCTACCCAAGAAATTTCCCTATATTCCTGGTAAGCTTAACAAGTACCATTCTGAATCTGTTGACATACATATTCTAATTGCAGAATGTTAAATTTTAAGATTTGAATTAGATTGGCCTGACTAGGCTTGCAGAATCGAGTCATCTCTTAAATTTGGGTTGCATGAGGTGGATGCGTACGAGGCTTTAGGACAAGTGTTGGATAAGTATGTGGTGCACTAAATTGTATTTGGAGATTTTACTAAGTTCAGTGGAGCTACCTTGTGATCTACCTTGCTACTATTGCAAAACATGCATTAGGTTTCACTCGTGTTAAACAACCTCTGGAAGAGGTGTAACTTCAGTTTGTGTTTGTCTCAGTGGTTACAGTTTGTAAGTCTGTCATTTAATGACGTCTTCGTATATTGCCAATATGGTCATAGTCAGTGTTTCCCTAAAAAGCTTTATGAGTTGTGTCAAGTTGTTGAAAGCATATTTACTTCTGAAGTGGAATATGGTTGTAGCAAATCAGACACATATCAGAAATATAGGTTTGACAACGGTAGTTAGCTCTATAATCATTCCAATTGTTAGTGTATAATATAGTTAATCTTATCTTTGGTATCCAAGGTAATGAAATCCTGGGATGGGGAGTATTAGCTAACTAAACCCTGGTTAAGGAGATCTTGACTTGAGACCGTAGATGGTCCTTAGAAACTTGACTAGTGACACTGTGCCGTTCTTTTAGAAACACATATTTGATAATTGTGTAGTGTTGAATTTGAATTGAATATGCAGTTTCTTATACTACGGTTTACAGACTTACAAATCTACTATGAATGCACCTCGATTCCCTCTATGATTTGCAATGCAATAATTTTATGCAAAGTATCAAATATTTCGATTGGTTTCTTTTGATGAATTTACCTTCTCATGTTTTCTTGGAGCAGGTACTGATGTAGCTGGAGAGGTAGTGGAGGTGGGAACTGGAGTAGAAAACTTCAAACCTGGTGATAAAGTTATTGCTGCCTTGAGTCATGGTGTAAGTATTAAAATTGTTTCTGCTATTTCATTTATTGCTTCTAATTGGAGTTATGAGCGAACCTGAAGATCAAATAATTTCATCAAGGGTAATGGATTACGAAGATTCCACACCCGTTTAGAATTTGCAAATTGATTGAGATGTTTCTTGTTCTATAGATATTGTACGGATTTTCTTAGATTTATGGTCATAAAATCTTTAAGAAACAGACAGGAGGTGGTTTGGCGGAATATGCAGTTGCTAAAATAGATGTAACAATCCTTCGGCCTTCTGAAGTACCAGCTGCTGATGGAGCGAGTTTCCCTGTAGCCGGCCTCACAGCTCTCGGGACCCTCACTCAGACCGCCGGGCTCAAGCTTGATGGAAGTGGTCCCTGCAAGAACATCCTCGTCACTGCTGCTTCGGGAGGCGTTGGCCACTTCGCCGTCCAAATTGCGAAGCTGGGAAACGCACACGTTACCGCCACCTGCGGTGCTCGCAACATGGACCTCGTAAGGAGCCTGGGTGCAGATGAGGTGCTCGACTACAAGACCCCCGAGGGTGCGGCCCTCACAAGCCCGTCGAAGAAGAAGTACGATGTGGTAATCCAGTGCGCGTCGCCCATTTCTTGGTCCGTGTTCGAGCCCAACCTGAGCCCAGAAGGGAAGGTGATCGAGCTCACGCCGGGGGCAAGCTCCATGTGGACTTTTGCCGTGAAGAAACTCACATTCTCAAAGAAACGACTGGTGCCGTTCATCAACTCCGTCAAGGCGGAGAACCTGCAGTGCCTCGCCGAGTTGGTGAAAGAAGGGAAGGTGAAGGTGGTGATCGACTCTACTTTCCGATTGAGCGATGCCGGCATTGCATGGGCGAAGAGCATCGAGGGCCATGCTACCGGAAAGATCGTCGTCGAGCAATAGATGGAGATAATCAAAGGATCTCCAGCTCAAGGAAAGATAGATATGGTTGGTACAGTTATACATGTACTGCAACAGCCAGTATGCGATATACTTTATGTCCAAGTTTGTTTAAACTTGTAATGTAATTCAATTCATTTGATCTTCGTCTTGTATAAATTAAATAAGACAATGACCACAAATCTAAATGAACCTTGCTCTATATGTCCAATTTCGCTATTATTATATGTGAGGTTTTATAGTTTGAAAGATCGGTCCCATTTAAATACTTATCAATTATCAATGGTTTCCCTTTTAGAATATTTAATTTATAAGATGGTTCTCTTAATAGTCTGATGGTGTATAAATGAGACAAAATACGAGCAAGTGACGACGTCGACCTATTCAAGCTGAACTTTTATTTTGGAATTCCTCGTCTCATTAAGTATGACATAAATTTTTTGAGAAGAGTGTATAAAGATGTTAGGTCCACATTTTAAAAATTATAACTTTTACTATTTTAATAAAATAATTTTTACTATTTTAGGAACGTGTCAAGTTTAGTTGAACGTTCAAATAAAAGAATTATATCAAGTTTAGTATGACGTAGGGAATATGATTTTCTGATTTCTGATTAAAGAAATATATTATGAATTTAAATATTTTAATAATGCCGCATCGGGCCTTCGCCGATGACAGCGACAGGGTTGATCATGATTCATGAATATGATTGTCCGGGCTTCCGCCAAGGTACAAACTAGGGCCATTTTTGTAATTTGACATCCAATATAGCCACTACTCTGTGTTTACCATTATTAAAATTAACTCTCTTTTTGCATGAAAAATATGCATATTTTTAAATATTAATTTGATACCAAAAATTTTGCACATAATTATTTTTAATAGTTACAGATGAAGAAGGTGAAGAGAACAGATAATTATTTCATGAGGGAGAGAAAGAAAAACTTTCTGTTATATTCCAACAAACAGATTACACGCGTATTTATAGGACTAGCCACGTAGGAGCTAACAAACTATTTATTTACAATTCCAGAAACAAACAGAAGCATCCTTCTAACTCGAGCAACAGCTCGATGAAGACATTCCAATTTCTGATCATATCTCAAATATTGAAACTCCCCCTCAACATGGATCACACAAGGATGTGAAATTCATCTTGTGTAAGATACTTGTGAATGCTGGAGCTCCCAAGGCCTTAGTAAAAATGTCAGCAAGTTGCAAGTTATTTTTGATGTGTAACGGTTTTATAATTCCAGCTAGATACTTCTCTCGAACACTATGGCAGTCAATTTCAATATGCTTTGTTCTCTCATGAAAGACTGGATTGGAACTAATGTATACTGCAGCCCAGTAATGCTCCACCGCCCGCGGCGGGCACATCTTAATGTGCCCGCGAATGCCACATCATTGCCACATCAACATGTGAGTTACTATATTTTCATTTCTTTGTTAAATTTATTTTTTATTATTAATTTTTATTGAATAGTATTAAACTATACCCTAACCAATGAACCCTAGTGGGAAAGTGATAATTAATAAAAAAAAATATTAAGAATTTAATATATATCTACATGGCATGCCGCATCATTCGTGGGCGCATTAACCCCGCCCGCTGCGGGCGGGTGAGCATTTTTGTACTGCAGCCTGCTTGTCACAGTAAAGAGGTACAACTCGTTGCACTTTGACACCAAAATCAGATAATAAATATATAATCCAAACCACTTCACATGTAGCAAGAGTCATTACTCTGTATTCTGCTTCCGCTAAAGATCTAGAGACTGTATGTTGCTTCTTTGACCTCCATGAGATGAGAGAATCACCTATGAATAAACAAAATCTTGAGATAGAACGCCTAGTATCTGGACAAGCAGCCCAGTCAGCATCTGAGAAGATGCTAACTTCCAGTGATGCTTTGCTGGAGAAGAACAGACCATGTGCAAGTGTTCCTTTTATATAGCGTAGCACTTTCCCTACTACTTGTAAATGTCCTTCGCATGGTTTGGACATATATTGACTTAGCTTATTTACAGCATATGTAAGATCAGGCCTTGAGATGCATAAATAGAGTAACCTTCCCACTAACCTTCTGTAAACATATGCATAAATAGAGTAACCTTCCCACTAATTCTTATAATTTGTATTAAATCTTCTAAGAAATATTGTATCAACGGTTTTTGAATGAAATATATTATCCGATTATATTTATTTGAATCCGACCCGGATCCGTACCATATTCGTCCCGTATCCGTATTCCGAATATTCTGAATTCGTATCCGATCCCAAATTCGAAAAAAAAAAGTATGGGTTATGATACGGGATGAGCACTATCCGCCCATATACAATCCATTTGCACCCCTAAGCTCAAGCTAGATATGGCACGACTTTGATCAGATTTTTTGAATTTTGATCATGTTTGGGAATTCAAGATTATTCAGGACATTTGTATTCAAGACGGGACCATGATCATAAAATTGATCATTTTCGAATTTAGAAATTAAGATTTATGAGTGCAGGACTTTGGGACTTCAGAACGGGTACGAGATCTTGTCCAATTCTAATCCTAGGCCAAAGCATGGCCTAGCCTGACTCGATCATAGACTTCATTAATCAGGTCGAGTACGTGCTCTTTGATAGTCCATTTGACAACTCTAATTTCTATGAAGTAATGCTTCTTAAATTTTTTTGATCATTTTAAGAATTAAACAATATTTTAAACATGACCTATTTTGTAAGTATATTTACCTACTCACAATATAATCACCAATTCTTTGTAAAAACTTGCGTCACCCTTTTCGAATAGCACTTTTTGTTGTCATAACATATTTTGCTATATCATCTTATGATGGATTAGTGTGTAATAGGACGAAATTGTTAGACTAGATATATTAATTGGGTAGGCTAATTAATAAGATAAAAAAAAGTAGATAAAGCGTTTTGTGCACACGTGAAAGATGTGGTTGTTTGCAAGTTAAAATTTTCTAGAGGGCTCTTGTCATTAATATCTAGAAAATGACAAGAAAGGACTAAATTCCGATGCACAAGCAAATAACTTTAAATAATGGTTTCTTCAATTTTAGTAACGGTAACGGAATTGTAACAGAAAATTTTGTTACTAAATTTTTAGTAATGAATAATTCCGTTATTAATTCTGTTATTAAAATTTAACAACAATTCCGTTGTTAATAAGTTAAAGTTTAGAAACGGAAAAATTTTCCGTCACTATTCTGTTGCTATATAATGCATTTTTTGTATTGATATGTATGCTTAAAATGTCTTTTGATACCTTCAAATTTATTTAATTAAAAAAAATTCGAAAATAAACTTAAATTCTTAATCTTTAAAATTTTAAAATCATGTGCTAATAAATGAAACAAATAAGATGGATCACATGCTGTACGTGTTTTCTAATTAAAGATTAAATATGACTGATCACATGTCTGCATAAGTGAATTAAAGTACTCTACCTCCTAATACTCCTTCCGTCTCACGAAAGTGATCTTCTATTATATTTAAATGAGTGTATTATTATAATAAAACAAGACTACTTTCGTGGGACGGAGGTAGTATTATTTATGATTTTTTTTGACCAAAACTATTTATAACTTTTTGTTCATAAATAATAAGACATACTCCCTCCGTCCCACTAAATTAGACTCATTTGAAAAGTAGATGAGTGTATTATTTTAATACAAATGAGTCTAATTTAGTGGGATAGAGGGAGTAAATGATAAGTTATGTAGTCATCTGAAACTTTCTTTGTAATTGGGTTTTGATCAAGTCATGTAAAATGCGATTACACAATTAAAATACTGCTAAATTTTATAATAGAAAATTTATATTTATGATTGTAAAATTTCAGTATCAAAAATATTTTAACTCAATTTAGTACAAACCAAATAAAGTGACAAATATAAGAGCATCTGCAATGCGGATGGTTTCGGGAAATCCGGGTAGGGGGGCAGGGGGCGCGGGAAACTTGGGGGAGAAACCCCCGCTGCGGGCGAAGGGGTTCGGGCGCCGGGTTCTGTCCCGTGAGACGGGCGCTTGGCGCGGGAAACCCACTCGGGTTCACCGCTGCGGCACCCGATTTCCCGCGCCCCCCAAATTTTTTTTCCCTTTTTTTTTTATTCTTTAATTCATTTATAAATACCCTATTTCAATCTCACATTTTCACACATCTTTAAATTAAGTGTGTTTTTTCGTTTCTTTTGTTGTATTTTAATTTCGTGTGTTTTCAATTCTCGTATTTCAATTTCTTGTATTTTGTATTTGAAATTAAAATTAATGAAATTTTAATTTCTAAAATTGCTATTTTAATTTTAATGTTATTTAATTAAATAAATTAAAATATTAATAAAAAATTAAATATTTAAGTTTTTTTCGTTTTTATTTATTTATTTTATATTATTAATTAAATTAATATCATTTTTCTCAAATTCAATCATTCTATAATTATTAGGGTGAATGGTGAAAAATGCCCTATTGTGTAAAATTCACCCCTAAAGTACCCACATTGTAAAATCCACCCCTAAAATGCCCAAAATGTCTAAAATACCCTTACAACCTAACAACCTAATTACCTATCTCTCTCCTATCTCTCTCTCGACCATTAAAATATAGAATACATCAAAGATGCACCTAGGGCAGTCAACCCGCGTCAGCCTTGTCGGCCAACACTTATTATCCATGCATTAGTATATATATATACTATAATCTTAATAACGAACCAACACTAATTTATTTTTATTTTATCTATTAAGCCTAGCATCCTTATTATCCACTTATTAGATGTCAGAAAGAATCACACTTATTATCCATGCAGTAGTATATATATATACTATAATCTTAATAACGAACCAACACTAATTTATTTTTAATAATCTATTAAGTTTTAATATAATTTTATTTTTTATTTATTCATCCATAATTAGAATTAGATATATATATCCACAATTATTATAAATTAGATGCCAGCCATTCTTTTAGCTACATATAAATTAAGATTGAAATATTTAAATTAAAAGACTGAAATATCTCCTAAAATATTTAAAGCTCTCCTAAAATATTTAAAGCTCGAGCACTTTTAAATTATTACTCACATGGGACCCTCAATTATATATAAAATATTTAAAGCTCTCCTAAAATATTTAATTTATATGTGCTACATAAATACTTCAATAGGTTAAAAGAATGAAATATCCTTACTACCTAACCCTCTCTCTCTCTCGCATGTGAGTAAAACACCGGTCAACTCTCCAGCCAGGTGAGGGTCCCATGCGTCATCTCCTGCAGCAGCTTTATGTCTCCTCCTGCTCCACCCCCAGGTTTAATAGGGTGTTATAAAGAGACACCGCATATGAGCTCCCTTTATTTATATACAACCAACTCCCTCTCTCCACTTTCAAAAACTTAATAAATGGTAGTTTGAAGAAGAGGGAGAGAGGCACCGGTATTTGAAGAAGTTTTGTACCAGGTAATTGCATTAGTTTGTTAAATTTTTTCACAAAGTTCTTTAGTTTTGTAGTTGCAATATTATTTTTGCTATTTGTATGTTTAAATCATTTCTTTATTTTCGCTTTTTTTCCTTTGTAATTTATGGAGAAATTTTCTTGCTATTTTATTTCATTATTTTTTGTTATTTTGGCAGATTATCAAGTTTGAGAGAGGAGTTGTTTGTCGATAGGTTTTGAAGGCGGAAATCCAACGAGGTATTATTTAATTAAGTAAAGATTTCATTTATAATGTTAATTTCATTTTTATTCAAAGCCAACGAGGTGAACGAAAAAATATAAATATAATTTTTATTGTTTTTAAACATGAGTTTGATTTAATTATTTAGTGATATTTATTTTATTTGTTAATTATGATTTATATGTGATTTATATAAGTACATGTTAAGTTTGATTTATATGTGATTTATATAAGTACATGTTCATTATTATTTAATTAATTAATGTTATTTGTCTACGATATGTATATGTCTATTGCTCAATTTATTACGCATGTTGTTAAATAAATATAGTATAGTTAATTTATAAAAAAAAATGAAAATATCTTGAAAATAAGGAAAACCCGGTCGGTTCGTATGATGTACGATAACCGACCGGGTTTATGTTTTGGACGTCCGGGTTTTAATTTATAGCGTCCGGGTTTTATTTTTTATTTTTTTGGTGTCTTTATTTTAATGTATTGAATAATATAATGTAGATTTAGTATAATTTCCGTGTTAAATAAGTATAGAAGATGTGGTAAAGATGTGTAAGTGTGAATTT
>JAPKLX010000007.1:4240060-4363499 GCA_026898415.1 Leonotis leonurus
TAAACCCGGACGGTTTTCTCCACACACAAGAACCGTCCGGGTTTTATCATGATCACATATAAATTACACAAATCACAAATAAATCACAATCATAATCATATATGATTTAAAAACTCAATTAACGATTTTATAAATCGTTAAAAACCAAATAAATTACATAATCACATATAAATCACAATCATGATCATATATGATTTAAAAACTCAATTAACGATTGTATAAATCGTATAAAATGTAATTAATCACATAGTCACATATGGTTTAAAATCTCATATAAGTGACATAATCATACGATTTTATATATTATCACAAGTGTATTTAATCACCTATAAATCACAATCATAATCATATACGATTTAAAACCACAATTAACGGTTTTATAAATCGTATAAAATCAAATAAATTACATAATCACCTATATATCACAATCATAATCATATAGGATTTAAAACCTCAATTAACGATTTTATAATTCGTATAAAATCAAATAAATTACATAATCACATATGGTTTAAAATCTCATATAAGTGACATAATCATACGATTTAATATATTATGACAAGTGTATTTAACTAATTTAAATCATAAGTAACTTGATATTTAAAAAATACCTCTTGTGCCATTGTTATCCACGTGAAGTAAACAAGAAAAATCGTAGCTCCCTCGTTTCTCGGGCCTAAATAATTAAATACAAATCAATTTTTAAAACAATAAAACTGAAATGAAAGTTTTTTACAATAATAATTAACAATTTTGCATACCTTATTACGAAAACCGTCCTATGGAGCAAAAATATGGATAACACAATCTGGAGAAAATTTTTGGCTAATGCAATTTGTCGAATTGATGAATTGAATAAATTAGGAGAAGAAAAACAAATAAAAAAACCCAACTACAATATTATTGAAATAAATTAGGAGAATAAAAATAATTAGGGCTTGAGCTTGACAATAGAAATACCTGGCCAAGTTAAAACCCGTGGGGCAAAATTCTGGAGAAGTACTCCCTCTTTAATATCTCCCTCTACCTCTTAAAACTCGTTCATCACACAAATACAACCTCCCTCTTCTCTCTCTTTTAATATGCATAATTTTCCCTATTATTCTTTATCATAATCAGTGAAATGTTGACTATCATTACCGAGACTGCAAATTGTTCACGTTTGGTAAAGGAAATTGGCCGACAAGGCTGCAGGGCCTGACGCGGGTTGACTGCCCTAGGTGCATCTTTGATGTATTCTATATTTTAATGGCCGAGAGAGAGATAGGAGAGAGATAGGTAATTAGGTTGTTAGGTTGTAAGGGTATTTTAGACATTTTGGGCATTTTAGGGGTGGATTTTACAATGTGGGTACTTTAGGGGTGAATTTTACACAATAGGGCATTTTTCACCATTCACCCTAATTATTAAAGTAGAGACTTCGAAAATCTAAAGCGAGAAACTCCCACTGCTACCTACCAACACAACCTCCCAAACTCCACTCAAAATATAGTAACAATAAAACCTAAAATAATGCAAATCCCAAATAGTAAATGCATAGTCATCTCTAGACAAATACTTTCATATTGAAATGGATTTTTTTTATTAAAATGTGGATTATGAAATTAGCAGAGTGTAGTAAGACATTACATATATATATTACTTTCTCTGTCCCACTATTCTTGATCCCTTTAACTAAAAAATACTCACAATTTTGATCAAATGGGTCAAGAATGGTGAGATGGAAGGAGTAATAAGTTTGTTAATTTGCGGAAAATGTGGGAGGGGTAACGGTGCAATAAAAGTGTGGGCATAATAAATTTAATTAAAAAGTTGGGTAGATGTAATTCTCAGCTTAAAGGGAGTGGGGTGGACATGATCCTACGTGGAGACATGTGATTTGCGAGATTGAGATACTGGGGTGGCCCACAACGTGAATTGATTATCCTGTCCGAAAATAGTACAGTACGGAAGCAGATGGTGGGGGCCACAGTGAGAAGAAGAAAGCGACGTGGGGTTAAGAGTAATAGCTCACTAAAAGAAACGTTAAGCATGTAACAAACGCGCTTTTATTCTAACGGCTATTTATTTATTTACAATTCCAGAAACAAACTGAAGCATCCTTCTAACTCCAGCAACAGCTCGATGAAGAAATTTCTGATCATATTTCAAGTCCCACTTCCACAATTGAATTTTGGTACGGTTATGCGCGCGATCCAGTTTAAAGGTTATGGCGGAGGAGCAACTGCTTTGAAGGTCGTATTCGTTTATTGAATTGTTTATTTTTCCAATCACCTTTTTACTCCTATTTCTTTATTCGCTATTACATCTTATGATGCCGCTTTGATTTTGCAATTCAACCTCAGATTACCGAAGCTTCATATTCTTCTTTGAAGAAGGATCCTTTTTGTTATTTTATGATTTTATTAGTTGTAATTGATTTTCTTTTTGATTCTCTTTGAGCCTGTCAGCGGTCATATTTATTTGGTATTTTATTGGTATTCTCTTTCGTTTTGATTCTCCTTGTGTATGTACGGGTATACACAATAAAAGAGAAGAAGTAAGCTAAGTTTCTTATGTTTTGATATTTATTTGGTATTTTGGTATAATTCAGTTCCAGCTTTACTGGATTTCCGAGAATGTGTCATGTAGGTTGTGAAACAGGTGATATGAAATGAGGTGTTCTGTTTTTGTTAGATTTGTTTATCCAATGTAATTTTGTTTCTTAAATTGCCTCTGAGAAAATGAGTGGTAATAACAAGCAAAATGTGTTACTTTCGCAAGTAAATTGGTATTGAATTTGATTGTTGTTATTACTTTCATCATAACGATTAGTTTCTAGCAGGAAGTTAAAGTTCCAGTTCCTACTCCAAGTAAGGGTGAAGTCCTGCTGAAATTGAAAGCCACAACCATAAATCCCATTGATTGGATGATTCAAAAAGGCGTGCTTCGTCCTTCTCTACCCAAGAAATTTCCCTATATTCCTGGTAAGCTTAACAAGTACCATTCTGAATCTGTTGACATACATATTCTAATTGCAGAATGTTAAATTTTAAGATTTGAATTAGATTGGCCTGACTAGGCTTGCAGAATCGAGTCATCTCTTAAATTTGGGTTGCATGAGGTGGATGCGTACGAGGCTTTAGGACAAGTGTTGGATAAGTATGTGGTGCACTAAATTGTATTTGGAGATTTTACTAAGTTCAGTGGAGCTACCTTGTGATCTACCTTGCTACTATTGCAAAACATGCATTAGGTTTCACTCGTGTTAAACAACCTCTGGAAGTGGTGTAACTTCAGTTTGTGTTTGTCTCAGTGGTTACAGTTCGTAAGTCTGTCATTTAATGACGTCTTGGTACATTGCCAATATGGTCATAGTCAGTGTTTCCCTCAACTCCTTTTTTATGCTTAGAGCTACAGATCCGTTGATTATTACAGAGACAATGCACCTAAAGAGCTTTATGAGTTGTGTCAAGTTGTTGAAAGCATATTTACTTCTGAAGTGGAATATGGTTGTAGCAAATCAGACACATATCAGAAATATAGGTTTGACAACGGTAGTTAGCTCTATAATCATTCCAATTGTTAGTGTATAATATAGTTAATCTTATCTTTGGTATCCAAGGTAATGAAATCCTGGGATGGGGAGTATTAGCTAACTAAACCCTGGTTAAGGAGATCTTGACTTGAGACCGTAGATGGTCCTTAGAAAATTGACTAGTGACACTGTGCCGTTCTTTTGGCAACACATATTTGATAATTTTGTAGTGTTGAATTTGAATTGAATATGCAGTTTCTTATACTACGGTTTACAGACTTACAAATCTACTTTGAATGCTCCTCGATTCCCTCTATGATTTGCAGTGCAATAATTTTATGCAAAGTATCAAATATTTCAATTGGCTTCTTTTGATGAATTTACCTTCTCATGTTTTCTTGGAGCAGGTACTGATGTAGCTGGAGAGGTAGTGGAGGTGGGAACTGGAGTAGAAAACTTCAAACCTGGTGATAAAGTTATTGCTGCCTTGAGTCATGGTGTAAGTATTAAAATTGTTTCTGCTATTTCATTTATTGCTTCTAATTGGAGTTATGAGCGAACCTGAAGATCAAATAAATTCATTAAGGGTAATGGATTACGAAGCTTCGACACCCGTTTAGAATTTGCAAATTGATTGAGATGTTTCTTGTTCTATAGATATTGTATGGATTTTCTTAGATTTATGGTTCTTAAAATCTTTAAGAAACAGACAGGAGGTGGTTTGGCGGAATATGCAGTTGCTAAAACAGATGTAACAATCCTTCGGCCTTCTGAAGTACCTGCTGCGGTTGGAGCGAGTTTCCCTGTAGCCGGCCTCACAGCTCTCCGGGCCCTCACTCAGACCGCTGGGCTCAAGCTTGATGGAAGTGGTCCCTGCAAGAACATCCTCGTCACTGCTGCTTCGGGAGGCGTTGGCCACTTCGCCGTCCAAATCGCGAAGCTGGGAAACGCACACGTTACCGCCACCTGCGGTGCTCGCAACATGGACCTCGTAAGGAGCCTGGGTGCAGACGAGGTGCTCGACTACAAGACCCCCGAGGGTGCGGCCTTCACAAGCCCGTCGAAGAAGAAGTACGATGTGGTAATCCAGTGCGCGTCGCCCATTTCTCGGTCCGTGTTCGAGCCCAACCTGAGCCCAGAAGGGAAGGTGATCGAGCTCACGCCGGGGGAAAGCTCCATGTGGAATTTTGCCAAGAAGAAACTCACATTCTCAAAGAAACCACTGGTGCCGTTCATGAACTCCGTCAAGGCGGAGAACCTGCAGTGCCTCGCCGAGTTGGTGAAAGAAGGGAAGGTGAAGGTGGTGATCGACTCTACTTTCCAATTGAGCGATGCCGGAACAGCATGGGCGAAGAGCATCGAGGGCCATGCTACCGGAAATATTGTGGTCGAGCAATAGATGGAGATAATCAAAGGATCTCCAGCTCAAGGAAAGATAGATGTGGTTGGTACATGTACTGCAACAGCCAGTATGCGATATACTTTATGTCCAAGTTTGTTTAAGCTTGTAGGGTGAGTTTGATATGAATGATGAGATGAAGAAGGATAAATAATCTCAAGATAATTAGTATGAATAGTGGTATGATAATTAATGTGAATAATGTTTAATAATATGTTTGGTGTGTTAAAAAAAAAAGTATGATAACTTATTATTGTGTTTGGTAGATAGAATTAAAAGGTAAGATAACTTAATATATTTTTTTATATATAAAATTAAAAGGTAAGAAAATTAATATTTTATTATAATTGTCACTTTTTTTTAACGTTTTTCATATATTTTTATTTATTTATTTTTGTTTACTATTTATTTTAATATTTTTATTAATGTATATTTGTAAAGGGTTAGAATACGTATAATTAAGTTTGGTCGATTTTAATAACAAATTAATTAATTATAACAACTTATTTTAATGTTTAATAAATTATTATTTTCCATATTAATAATAGATTGATTAAAATGGTTATTTAAAAAATCAATTTGAGTAACAAATTGATTAATCATCGCGAAGAAAAATTATTGGAAGAAAAAAGCATTTAATTTCATCACTCTTATATTTTTGATAATTCAGTTCATTTTTACAAATAATAAATTAAAGTAAAATTTAATTGTAACTTTGTTTTGTTATTCGACAGTGTACAATAAATATAGTTAATTTTTGTAGTGGGAACATTTTCTCCCATTATATAATAAGCAATACGTAAAAAAAAATTAGTAGAAAACTCATAATTACCACAACCAAATGTATAAAATAATAGTGCTGGAGAAAAATAAATATAAGATAGAATTATCGATGGCTGGACGACAGTAAATCTAAACCAACATGATGCACTGTTCAATAAATATAAGTAATGCTACCTCTAGCATGAGATAATTAATGTGAGCTGAATAGTGATATAATAGCGGGCTTCATTATTATAAAGGGCCTTTGAGATAACTCCTTATTGCTACCAAACACTATATGAAACAAGATTATTAATATTATATTGCTTCATCTAATGTACCAAACGCAGCCGTAATGTAATTCAATTCATTTGATCTTCGTCATGTATAAATTAAATAAGACAATGACCACAAATCTAAATGAACCTTGGTCTATATGTGATACATATTAATGTCCAAGTTTGCTCTATTCGCTATTATTATATGTGAGGTTTTATAGTTTGAAAGATCGGCCCCATTTAAACTTATCAATTATCAATGGTTTCCCTTTTAGAATATTTAATTTATAAGATGGTTCTCATAATAGTCTGATGGTGTATAAATGAGACAAAATACGAGCAAGTGACGACGTCGACCTATTCAAACTCAACTTTTATTTTGTAATCGCTTTCAATACGCATGACACAAATTTTTTGAGGAGAGTGTATAAAGGTGGTAGCGTCGACTTTTTTAAAGAATAACTTTTATTATTTTAATAAAATAATTTTTACTATTTTAGAAACGTGTCAAGTTTAGTTGAACGTTCAAATAAAAAAATTATGTCAACTTTATTAGGACTTCGGGAATATGATTTTCTGATTTCTGATTAAAGAAATATATTATGAATTTAAATATTTTAATAATGCCGCATCGGGCCTTCGCCGATGACAGCGACAGGGTTGATCATTATTCATGATTCATGAATATGATTGTCCAGGGCTGCCGCCAAGGTACAAACTAGGGCCATTTTTGTAATTTGAAATTCAGTATAGCCACTACTCTGTGTTTACCCTTATTAAAAATAACTCTCTTTTTGCATGAAAAATATGCATATTTTTAAATATTAATTTGATACCAAAAATTTTGCACATAATTATTTTTAATAGTTACAGTCATTATTAACTTTTTAATTGCTTATATTACATATTTAATTATAATAACACGAAACTCTCATTTTATTTATAGTATATTTAATTTATTGAAAATCAACTATTAATTATTTTATATATATATATATGTATATATATATTTAATTAATAAGTGGGACATTATTTCACACAAAACAGAAAAAGAAAAACACAGATATCACCGTCGCGTACTTAACTGGTGCTTGCCCCATTTTCCGCCACATCGTGTAGCTCGTCACCTCTCCTTTTCTCTTGACAACCTTTTACTCTCTTTCTCTCTCAGTAGTTGAAGAACTAATGGCGGGAAAGTTGATGCATGCGCTTCAGTACGATAGTTATGGCGGTGGAGCAGCAGCTTTGAAGGTGATTTTTGTCTCCCGTTAAGTTTTCAAGTTTTATGGTGCCTTGGGTAGTTGGTTTCATAATTACTCGATTGGAATTAGGATTCTCAGTAACCGTGTATTTCTAGAACTTCAACTCTGCTTTTACGAGCTTTCACCCTCATTAGCTTCTCGATTTCATGTTTCTTTGTGTAATTATTTGTTTTTGACGGACTCTTGTAATTGTAGCTCACATTGAATATCTTTCTCTCTATCTCAAGATACATTCATAGATACATGCATTTGTGCCGTATCTTATAGTTCAAATCTGGTATCTTTGGGTACTAATTACTGTGGTGATTTCATGCTTGACTAAGAAATGAGCTCTATATAGCTACTACTTTGATTGAGGTGTGAATAAATCATCGGTAATGAGATAGATTCAGTAATAACTTACATTGTTGCTGGATAATTGATGTATTGCTTTCGTTCCGTTCAACTTATCAAGCGTGATTGATGGCTGAAGGTCCTAGCTCATTTGAGGAGTTGATTTGGATCATATGGCAGTTTCTTGAGCTGCTATGAGTTGAGAGACTCTATGTGCACTAAGTATTTTCTTCATAGTTGGTTGACAAATTATAAAACAAACCATGAATAGCAAGGATGTTCTTAATAAAAGAGCAGAACAAGATCTTATTTCTTTGTTTCTATTTGCGGGAGACAGATTATTAAAAATGTTAGTGATGGCTCAGAAATATATTTGTGGATCACCAACTCCAATAGGCACTTCAATAGCGAATTCATTTAGTGGAGCTAATGACAACCACATTGATACTTGTTAGACATTAGGGATGACTTCTAGAGTATTTCTTGTGGCACTGACACACTGGATTGTTTATTCTCATCTGCTGAGAATAAGTGTGTTTTGTTTTGTTGCGGCTTTTCTTGGTACACTTAATTGCTTATTCTTGAGTATCCCGGTTGAGAATGATGAAGCTTCTAGAGTATTTCTTGTGGCACTGACACACTGTAGTTCGAGCTTGATTTATATCTACTTACAGAATGGTTACCTCCTAACAGAATGTTGAAGTTCCAGTTCCCACTCCAAGCAAGGGTGAAGTCCAGCTAAAGTTTGAGGCTATAACTTTAAATCCCGTTGATTGGAAGACTCAGAAAGGCATGCTTCGACCTCTGCTTCCTCGGAAATTCCCTCACATTCCTGGTAAGCCTGCAGAGTTCTGAACTCTGTGGACCTATATATTGAAGTTCTGATAAATGTGAAATTTTTTACTTTTATGTGTAATTTTAGTCTATAGGATATTGCTTGCCTATGTACAGTAACTTTACAAAGCTGGAAACACATTATGAAGTCCTTCCAATTGTTAAGATTTTTACCTACATTCTCATGTGAAGACTTAGGCTTATATAATATTGGCCTATAGGATAGCGGGTCTCTATGCATATTCACTTTACAAGGATAAAAAGATTTTATAATGTTGGAGGAATCGATCCTTTTCTTATTTTACATTTTATTGTTTTACTGAGCAGCCACTGATGTTGCTGGGGAGGTAACAGAGGTTGGCCCTGGAGTAAAAAACTTCAAAGCGGGCGACAAAGTCGTTGCTTTGCTGAATCACCTCGTAAGTCTGTTACACTTTATTCCGCACTCCATTCTGTTGCTGTTAGTATAAAATCAAAGATCAACTGCTCTTTATGTCTTAAAAAAGCATGCCTGTCCACCTTTCCAAATCAATAAAGGAGTTTCGGGTCCTGTATATTGTATTTGTTGTATGATTTGCTTTAATCACAGTCGTAAATCATAATGAAACAGAACGGCGGCGGTCTAGCAGAATATGGAGTGGCTAAGGAAAATATGACAGTTCTGAGGCCTCCCGAAGTATCAGCTGCTGAAGGTGCAGGCCTTCCCGTTGCAGCTCTCACAGCTCACCAGGCTCTAACACAGTCAGCCGGGCTCAAGCTTGACAAAAGTGGGACCCACAAGAACATTCTTGTAACTGCTGCCTCAGGCGGTGTCGGTCATTACGCCGTTCAGCTTGCAAAGCTCGGAAACGTGCATGTGACAGCTACTTGTGGGGCCCGCAACATCGACCTAGTGAAGAGCCTCGGAGCAGATGAGGTTCTTGACTACAAGACCCCAGAGGGAGCGGCTCTCACAAGTCCTTCGGGTAAGAAATACGACGCAGTGGTGCACTGCGCACCAGCCATCCCGTGGTCTGTGTTTGAGCTGAACCTGAGCTCAAACGGGAAGGTGATCGACATCACTCCTGGTGTTAGTGCCATGTGCACTTTTGCTATGAAAAAACTTACTTTCTCTAAGAAGCAGTTGGTGCCATTGCTCCTCATTCCCAAGGGGAAGAACCTCGAATATCTTGTTGATTTAATGAAACAAGGGAAACTGAAGACGATTGTCGACTGCAAAATCCCTCTGAGCAGAGCCGAAGAAGCGTGGGCGAAGAGCATCGATGGCCACGCCACCGGAAAAATCGTCATCGAGCCGTGAGTAAACACCGGTTAGTATTTCCATTACATTAATAAGAGTTCATTGTTGGAAATAACACTAAAATATGGTGGTGTACTCGCAATGTTTAAAAAGCATGTGAATATTATAAATTTGGGTAATTATAAATGTTATTTCTAACAATTAACTCAAATTAGGAAAGGATATTATGGGTTTAAGAATGTGTGTTGTGTTTGATTATTTGTCCTGTCAATATTTGTATATTCCTTTCCCCTTCAAACTATTAACACATTGGATATTGGCAGAATTGATTTCTTTTTCATGATCATATACACAATGCAACCAAAATATTGTGGATATAAATATTCGAACATTACAATACAATATTAGATGTAACATATTTGGTGTTGAAATTTTAATATTTCTCGAGCAATGTATTGAAATTTTCGATACGACAACGATATGATATTTTCTTATACTGAATTTTAGTACGATGTACGTATCACAAAAAATTCGATATGTCGTACCAAATTAAACTACTCCTAATTCGAATATATGTGAAGTTAGGTTTGCTATAAAACTGATAAAAAATTTTCTACATTTTAAACATTTTACTTATACATATAATTAATGCTTACTACTCCAAAACCCTCATAAGGTTGAAATCTATTTTATGATCGACTTTTACATACATTTGCAGAATCGTAAATATATAGATGGGAAATCAATACTATTATTACTGAATACACATATATAATCATGTTAAGAGGAATAACAGAAGTATCAAATACGTCTACTCATTTTTAAATGTAGAACCTTTCCCGGTTCATATTTGACGTGTTTTTGACTGATGTGACAATGACATATAACCCTACAAGTTGCTATAATTTTTATTTTTATTATTTTATATAAAATAAATATTAAACTATACTCTATAATTAATAAACATTAGTTAGAAAGTAAAAATTAATAATTTTTTTTATCAAAATGTCACATGAGTTGTGAACACAATGACTGAAAATCAGGAAGGGACTAGGTATCCGTCCTGATCGGGACTTTGGAATTCGATAATTTTAAGTCTGGTCCAAATAAAATTATTTAAAATGGTCCCGAGTGACCGAAGTCCATAACATAGCCAAAATTCCTCAAATTTTAAAATTAATTTCGGAAAATCGGAGTCCCGATCAAAATTCAGGACTCGATAATTTTAAATCCCGATTTCAGTCTCAATTTCGAAAAATTCAAGATTCAGATCGGGACCCGAAAAAATTCCAAGTCCCGATTCCAAATTCTCATGTAGTGAACATGTTAAATTTTGCTTGTAATGAGCGGGTGATATTTTTGTTATTCAATGGTATTATTTTATTTAGTATATACTTTTTGACTTTAAAAAGATGTTGCTGCTCATCATACATGTACCAAATATGAATACGTACAAATTCACCCAATGTCATTTTCCATATTGGAAATGTGTGTGCACCACAACATGTAGCATAGCCACACAAATTCAAATTCAAGTAGTAAAACAAAAATATTACTCCACTAATAATTATTTTATCTGATAAAATCAATAATATTAATTGTCCCATTGTTTCTCACCAATCTCTTTTAAAGTATTCATGATAGTAAGAAGCTACATACATCCCTTTATAAAAAAATAAGCTACATATATTTAAATATAATTAGTATGCAATGTCAAAATCTAAGAAGGTACATATGTATTCCTTTCAAAATGAGAAGCCTGCATATATCAAAACAACATGTTTTGTACTGTCAATCGTTTTTTAATTTGTTAAGATATATACGACGTTTTATCTGTTTAATAAACAATTTTAATTATCAAAGATTGAGATGTCTAATTAAGACTAAAAAGACAAAATTGGAATGAACAAAGAAAAAAGATTGAGATGTCTCATTAATATTTATCGGTCTATAAAAAAAAATGTACTTTTATTATCCGTTTCAATGAAGGAAGTGGAAGAAAAAACTTTAAAAATTTACTTTGTAATTGAGTTTTAAACACATATATTTTACTTTGTGTGTTCATTTTCCTAATAAAATTTCATATTAATATATAATTAATAAAACTCTAATAACTTCCCTAATTAATAAATTATGTCTCGAGACATTATATCTCTCCGTCATCATTCTATCTTTAAAAAGGCTTACAAGTGATTATTATATTATATACATAAAAAATGGGATTGGCTATGAATGGCATTAATGGATATGGAATATTATAGGGTAACTTCTATAATAACCATTTTGTTATAGTAAACCCAAATAATAGCCACAAAATCTAGTTTCTATGTCTATAATACTCTCCATCTAATTAATTCCTTCAAAATACTACAGAATTTAAAAATAAAATTTGGTTTATAATTAAATACTATACCCTACCATATGAACCCTAAGCATGAATCTATAATAATAATTTATTTTACAATACGAACCAAATCAAGTTAGTTATTGGATTATGAGCAGTTATTCTTCAAAATATATATAATGAATAAGTATGTTAATTTAATTAATGAAAGGGCAATAAAGGAAAAATAAATACAGAGTGGTTACTATTTTATTATTTTTATTTGTATGGTTATTTTTTATGTTTTGAATATTAAAGTGGCTAGTTTAGCCTATTTCCTCAATATTATAAGCCGCATATTTAATTTTTTGTTTTATTCATTTTTTATATTTTAATAAACATAATTTAAAAGATTAACAAAATTTAAAGCGACACTTCATAAAATTAATAATAGTATCATTTTCCTTGTTTAGTCGTCTCCACAAAATAGTCATTATTTCCAAAATTCGAAACTGAAAAGGCTACATCAACATGCATCACATGATTTCACATCAAATAATTAATAAACAAACAAAGATAATTAAAATTAAACCAATTAATTGAAGCTTAATTCTATCAAAAATTGAAACTTGTAGAGATGGAAACCAGAATTAAAATTAATTAAAAACTGTGAAATATCAAAAAAATAAAAAAATAAAAAAAATCAGATGGCATGCAGTGATGAATTTATCAAAACGTCTATTTCCAATATAGTATATATTGATATTATTTCCCATCGTACATGTTAAATTTTAACCATTCATTTCTCATCCCTACTACTCGACATGTTGCTATATTACAACTCGAAGTATTGTCTCATTAATTGTGAAGCACGATTTAAATATTAAAATTTGTAATATATTTATATGTGGTCAAAATAAAAATATCGTTGTCTAATTCACATAAAAATCAAACTTGTCTAAAATTGATTTCTCGTGTTTGTTGATGAACATGAACTCTGCGTACGAATATTCCGATATGCATTTCCGTCAACACCCGCCTCCACGTCATTCGAGATATATATGATATTTACTTTTAAATATTTTTATTCTTTATTTATTGGCTAATCTTTGAATTTGTTATTATGAGAATGTTAAAATAAAATTAGATTAAGAGTTAGCGTTGTAACGTTTCAAAAATTATGTGATTATTATATGAGTAAATGGATTATAATGTTTGTTTTGAATGCTTATTTTGTTTTCAACTGCGTCGAGGTTGAGGTATTACTTTCTAGGTGTGAGAAGTTGAGATCGGAATTTAAGATTTTTTGGCCAAGATCTGAGATTTGGAATTTCGAGTCCCGAAATTTTTAGGATCGGACAATTTTTCCACGCCCAATGCATGCAATCGATGCTACCGAGCATGCCGGGGAAGCCGTGCCTCTCTTCGTGAAGCTCCGTTAGGGTTGAATATCTTCTTGGTTGGGTCGCCTCAAATATTGAGAGCCAAAAATCTCAACAACGGCACGACAAAAACGTTTGAGACATTCTATGCCCGTTGACTCGGCGACCTGGAGATTCTCATCGTATTGATCGGCGGCACCTCCATTTGCAAGTTGCCGGATTGCAACCGTGCATTTTTGTGGTGGCGTGAACCCTTGACGGCCCGTAGCATCCGTACGTTGTCGGAAGTATTCTTCATGATTCTCCAAGGTTGTGACGATGCAGAGAAATAATTCTCTCCGCATACGAAACCGGCGTCGGAAATAATTGTTGGGGAATGTTGGATTTTAGGAGAAGTAGTCGTTGTATAGACGTACGGAGG
This sequence comes from Leonotis leonurus, assembly GCA_026898415.1. Classification (NCBI taxonomy): domain Eukaryota; kingdom Viridiplantae; phylum Streptophyta; class Magnoliopsida; order Lamiales; family Lamiaceae; genus Leonotis; species Leonotis leonurus. The sequence goes on from JAPKLX010000007.1 coordinate 4,253,812, forward strand.
CCTCCTCTCGATCCCTTTTGATGAAGACTTTCTTCTTTTTTTTTTGGACGTTGAGAGTCAGATGTGCCGAGTGATGCTAGATTTTTATGACCCGCCTACATAAAATTATTTGCGAGTTGCAAAAATTGAGCATTAATTTCATCGTCGGAATCGGAAGAAGAAGAAATTTTTTTTTGGGCTAACTTGTGATAGAAATGGTTGACAAAAGATGGTTGAAAGATTGAAGAATGAATGAAGATGTGTGAAAATGTGAGATTGAAATAGGGTATTTATAAATGAATTAAAGAATAAAAAAAAAGAAAAAAAAATATGGGGGCACGGGAAATTGGGTGCCGCAGCGGTGAACCCGGGTGGGTTTCCCTCGCCCAGCGCCCGTCTCACGGGACACAACCCGGAGCCGCAACCCCTTCTCCCGCAGCGCGGGTTTCTCCCCCAAACTCCCGCGCCCCCCCTGCTCGGATTTCCCGAAACCCAGGCGCGATGGATGCTCTTAGTTTAAGAAGCAAATAAATAAACATAAAAAGTTATAGGGATCTAAAGAGATGTGTTTTACCCTTTTATGAGATTTAAAATTCCATTTTACGTATGGGGATTCATGTTTTATAGTTAAATTTTAATATATTATTTTATTTATTTTTTATAATTTTATATATATATATATATTTTAATTTAACCTTGTGGCTAATACTATAGATTGGTCTCATCCAAATAGAATATAGAATTATTTCTATATTTAAAAATAGGATATATAATCTTTTAAAATTTTAATTTTTTCAAATAAATAATAACTATGATTTATTATTTTATAATAAAATTTTATTTTTAATAAATATTAATTAAAGTGATAAGTTTTAGACTAGGATATAGAGTAAATTAAAATACACCAAATTGTATCGGCAACACTTTTGTCTTTATGATCTCCAGAGTGTTATTGTCATCAATTTCATTATATGCTCGTATAAATCGATGCTTTTATTTTTTATTTTTAAATAAATATTTTTTAGTTTTTATTTTTAAAATTGAGTATTTTAACTTTGAACCTTCAACTTTTATGCTTAACTTCACATTTGTTAATATTCGAATGTATTTTAAATAGTAATATTAGAACCGCTATTTGTTGATGATTATGTTTTCTCTAAAAATTAAGATTAATCTTTCAAATCTATAAAATTATAATAAATCAGACTCCATTAACTCGAAAGTCTTTCTCTACCACTGATTATAGTACAAATTATATATGAACAGGAATTCCAGTTGTTGCCAAATTTCATTTCACCCTCAAGTTTTGTCAACTACTGTATAACAACCAATTATTTATTTTCTCTTTATGTATTAATCAATCAAAATAAACAGTTAAGTCAAAAATAGCTACCAAACTATAACTACGTCATTATTGTTAATATCATAATCTCTTCTTTCTTTTCTTTCTGAACAATCTAGAAACTTTTATTGTCTAATTGTGCGATGTCTCGTGTTATATCAATAAGACAGTGACACGTATCATAATAAATGGTTTAAGATTCAATATATACATATATATATATAATAAATCTTGAATTCTAATCATGCCACATATAATTCTCGTATTAATGCAACACGAAATGTCACGGAGTTAGATAATAGATGGCCTCATTTGCTTTCTGAAACACATATCATGATATTTTTTTCTGAAACGCGTTATTATTATTATTAATTTTATTACCATAGTAGCTGTTTTTTATTTTTTAAATTAAACCAACTAAGTATTTGACTACATCTAATTAGTTACAATTACATTAAACCACCATCAATATTGTAGCTAATTAAATTATCTTGAGGAACGTGATACATGCATTATATTATTAGTAACTGGGTTAACAACCTTAAAATGCCTTTTATAGTGGAAACTCAAGACTATTTAACAAAAAAAATTCTACAAGTAAAAACAAAAACTCAACACCCTTCACATTTTATATTCGATTCTCTCCTATTATAAATAGAATGCACTTATCACAATAAATTCATCACCAAAATCAACAATGGATTTCCTCTCCCTTCTCACTTCTCAAATTGCATTACTAACCCTAGCAACAATCTTTCTCTACCACTTGAAATTCAAGAAAAATGGAAGTTTTCTAACCCTTCCGCCCGAGCCACCGGGTGCATGGCCGTTGATAGGTCACCTGCACCTCCTCAACGGCAACCTCCCGGTGGCTCGGATTCTGGGGGCCATGGCAGACTGTCATGGCCCCATCTTCTCCCTGCGCCTCGGTTCCGGCCGGGGCGTGGTGGTGAGCAATTGGGAGATGATCAAAGAATGCTTCACAGATAATGACCGCGTCTTTGTGACGCGGCCGAGCATGGCCATCGGGAAATTCCTCGGCTACGACTACGCGAGCTTCGGGCTGTCACCGTACGGGACCTACTGGCGTGACGTCAGGAAAATGGCCACCGTCGAACTCCTCACGGCCCGCCGCCTCCACGACCTCAGCCATGTACGGGCGGCGGAGGTCGACGCCTTCGTCAAGGACTTGTACTCGATGAACGGCGGCGCTGCGGTGGCGCTGAGTGGCCGGATTGAGCACCTCACCTTCAATATAATCTTGAGGATGTTGACCGGGAAAAGGTTCTCCTTTTCTAGGTAAGTATATATATATATATAAGATTTGCATGTCACATTTTTATAGCTACTAATCATCACAAGTTTTATATTCACTTGAGTGTATGAGTGTATTATAATAATGAAACGTGGCATAAATAATGGGACAAATGAGTACATATAAATATACTTCCTCTCCCTCTGTCTCATTATTTTTGACTCCAAAAGTTAATAAAGCACTTATAGTTTTGGTTGTGACGGAGGAAGTATCACAAGTTATGATTAAGTTTACGATTAAACCCCTTGTTCCCTGCAGTGAAGATGAGAAGGATTTGGAGTTCAAAGAAGCCATAAAGAAAGCATTGTACCTTGGTGGAGTATTTGTATTTTCAGATGCAATCCCAGCCCTTGAATGGTTGGACATTGGAGGGCACATCAAAAGCATGAAACAAACTTTCAAACAAGTAGACAAGGTTTTTGAGGAATGGGTTCAAGAAAGAATTCAGACAAGAAAGGACAAAAATGATGGAAGTATCTCAGATTTCATGGATGTGATGATGTCAGCTATTGATGAGAACGAAACGGTATCTGATTATGATAGGGGAACTGTTATCAAGGCCACTATGCTAGTAAGTTGTGTCACCTTTTGTTTCATTAAATATTTTTCTTTTACTTTAGGTTAATGTTCGAGACAATGTATTCAGATGTTGATCTTGACGGGTTCCGAGAGCACGGCCGAGACGTTAATATGGGCAGTCTCGTTGCTACTGAACAATCCTCGTGTCTTAAAATTGGCCCAAGACGAGATCGAAAGCAACGTCGGCAGAGACAAATGGGTGCAAGAGTCCGACATCGAAAACCTAACCTACCTACAAGCCATCTTCAAAGAAACCCTGAGGTTGTACCCACCGGGCCCACTATCGGGGCCCCGTGAGGCCCTCGAGGACTGCCACATAGGCAAAAATCATGTCCCGAAAGGGACGCGTTTGATTGTCAACCTATGGAAGTTGCACCGTGACCCGAATGTTTGGTCTGATCCAAATGAGTTTAGACCCGAAAGGTTTATGAATGAGAACAGTGAACTCAATTATAAAGGACGGTGTTTCGAGTTCATCCCATTTAGTTCTGGACGAAGAATGTGTCCCGGGATGACGTTCGGGTTGCAAGTAATACAATTGAGCCTCGCCCGTTTGCTTCAGGGTTTTGACTTGTCGACACAAACGGGCGAGGCGGTTGACATGGGAGAAGGATTGGGGATTGCTCTCCCTAAATTGAAGCCTCTTGATGTTGTCCTCACTCCTCGCCTTCCTAATAAATTATATGAAACCGTGTGATTTTAGCAAATATATTATCTATATGTCGCAAGTTAATTTCATGTGTAAGATGAATAATTTGTATTGTGTCAACTTATAAAAACTATGTAATAGTGTGATCTCAGTTTCTTGCAATTATTTGATGATAAATTCGAGATTTGGTACTTTTTCTTACCTGAATGTTTGTGTTGAACTTTTCAAGTTAATTTCACTAAGCAAAAGCTGAATTCATGAACATCTTGTTCAATCTATAAAAGTTATATATATGATAAAGGGATAATTAGTTTAATTTAAAATAGATTGTCTTGTATTTGATCATATTTTGAACTCTAATCTAGCTTTTACATGCAACTCATATACCTTCTCTTTATTCATTTTAACTCTGCACACATTAAAATGTTTTGACTTAATGATGATGTGTAGTGTGTAGTTAGTGAAGAATGTAACTTATATTACTGATGATAAGTAGTGTATATAGTGAGTGGATAATGAGATCCGTTTAATGTATTGTGAGTGGATAATGAATTGTCAAAAATAAAATACTTAATCGACGGATGAAAATGACAAAATGAGAAGAAAAATTATGGACAGAAAGAGTACTATTTATTATGGATGGTCACATGTATGGCCACTTGACAACATTTATTTTTTATCTATATTTTATTTTTGTAATTTTGTTCTACATAAAGTGATTTTATCTCAACAAATTTATCGTAATTGTTTTCAAATGATTGATATCCATGTAGCATTTATTGATTTATAAAATATAAATTCAAATTACAGGATTATGTAACTTTGACTGCCATTCTATTATTGATTGATACAAAATCAGATACACTTGAATACATTGAATACAAATGGTTGTTTGCCAATTGTTTTTTTAAATAAATTATATTAAATTTAAATTATATAATAATAATTCGAATATATTATTTTGGACATTAACTATACTATCACTCACCAAACCAATTATTTATTTTCTTTGGATAAGGAAATCCAAAAAAATAAATCTTACATTGTGCATACAATCATGAATCACACAATTACATTTGTTAGGTAATTAATTGCATATGAATCCAAAATCAACCAAGATTTTATACCATAAAGAAAGGAAAAGAAAACATTACTAGATTAAATACAGTCAACGGTTTCTACAATTTAAAGGAAAAAAAAAATCTAAACTTATAAATAAATAGGATAGTAACGGCGCATAAAATTTGCCGTTACGCCGTTTAGCAATAATCCTCACCGCCACCCCAAAATTGTGAACGGAGATGATGACGAGGATTACGGCGCCGTTTCACAACGTTCTTGCATGGGTACGGCGGCGGTCAACGAAAGTCAAGACCCTTCTTGCGGCGGCGGCGGCGCTATGCTCGCTGGTGGCGCTGCAACAGCTGGTCACGAATCGCAGCCACTTCTTCGTCGCTTCCGAGGCGATTCACTTTCTTGGGATTTTGGTCTTGGTTTTTAAGCTCTCCACTAAGAAAACTTGCTCCGGTGAGATTCCGATCGACCTGTTTCTCGTGTCCGGCGCCGCCGAATGTTGTCGGAAATATTCATTGTTGACTGATGGCGAATGAGATTACAAATTTGTGTTTCGAATAAAGTAAAGAAAAAAAAAACAAAAAGAAATCTATTAGTGCATGTAATTGATAAAATTAATTAAATATAAAATTGAATAAGAAATTGTGTTGTGTTGGATTTGTATATTTGATTAGGAGCAAGAATTTGACACGGGACTTGGGATTTTTTCGGTCCCCACTCGAGTTCCGGCGGAATTCGTGATCTCGAGTCTCAATCTTCCAGAATGAGATTGAGAATTGAAAATTTTTTAGACTTGAGAGTCCCAAATCTTGATGAGGGATCTATAGTTGATGGATTAAGTGCAGTTTGGATAGTAAAGATACAAACTTGAACGCAAAACGCTGCCGTTTGGTTCAAATTCTTGTTAGTTATGATGACTATTTGTTCTAATTAGATATTTGGTGAAATCTGTTGTGTAGGCCTCTCATTGAAGACGCAAGAGCTCACTGCTATGTTCTTAGCAGCAAGATTGAGCTGCAGTTTTTCTATGGAGGGTGACATTCACACCGTGCTCGATTTTCTAACTCTTGTCTCGACTTTATGGGTCGTGTACAAGATCAGATTCAAGTTGAAATCCACCTACATTGCCAAGCTTGACAATATGGCATTGTATTATGCGGTAATGTATAAGAATCTTGATAGTTCTTTAAGTGATAGTATGTATTTTAATGCCTTCATGCATGTTTGATCACTATATAGTGTACATTATGTTGAATTTGAGTTGTTTTTGGTGATGATATGTCAAGATTTTGTACTGCATTGAAATTTTTTGTTGTCTCCATGCTTGTTTATAATGTTACTTCATAGAATCTTGATAGTTTTGAGAGTAGTTTATACTTTATAGGTAATGATCTTTCATCTTCTATCTTGTATCATGTTTTAGGCCCTAATTCTTGCTTGAGCACTAATGTTTCTAGAGGTAATAATACATACTTCATCTCGTATTTTATCATTTTAGGCCATCCCTTGCGCGATTCTTGCTGTACTCGTGCATCCTCGTACGCACCATGCTCTTGTTGCGCGCGTACTTTGGGCATTTTCTGTATACTTGGAATCAGTTTCAGTATTGCCACAACTAAGGATGATACAGAATGCCAAGGTACATAACTAAGGCATCAAACTTCTCTGCTTTGTGACTGCATACTTCCAAGTTGATACAATTATATCTACCTCTAACTCGTCTTTGTTGCAGTTTATCGAGCCATTCACTTCCCATTACGTGTTTGCATTAGGCTTGGCAAGATTTCTTGGATGTGCTCATTGGATCATTAAGGTGTGCATCACATTGGTTCTGTTTATTCTCTTCAAACCATCAATCATTTAATCAATGTATCATATAGCATAATATGTGGCTCTCATCATTTTACACAATTCCACTGTCATTTTCAGTTATTTTTATGTTCATTAACCCCCACATGCCTATCTGGCCGGAAAAATAAATCCGGCCAGCCAAAAATCATGATGACCTTTGCAACTCTATACCCTGTATCATGCAAATGGCTTCAAATCATGTATCATACATAATCTTGAAATGTTGTTAGTAGAGAAGGGTGTCACAAAAGCATGCCCGAACCACAATTTTTCGACATGATAGGTTTCACGTTGAAGTGGCCCGATTTTCCCATTTGGTATGCAGGTTTGGGTCAATGCCTCTTGGCTCGAAAAATGCCTTAGGCCTAATCCCTTGCTATGCGTTTTTAGACGTGATCGGTTTTCATGAGACCCTACAAACGGGCTCGGGTCGGGCTCGACATAGTTAGAATTTAAAACGAGCAATGCTAAGATATTTGGGTTAACGTTGTTAGGTGTATGAATCTTCGGGGAGGTACTTGTTTTTAATGGGAGCTGGCTACATTTGGCTTCCTATGGTGCTACTTGCAGAAACCGTTCAAACATTCATCTTGGCTGATTTCTGTTATTACTACATCAAGAGGTAATAAACTTCGTCAGCCTCATGTTTTTCGATTCATTTCTATTGCGCGCGCACGCGCACACACACACACACACATATATATATTTGTTTGCATTTAATTTCTTGTTTCTTCTGCAGCTTCATGGATGGTAAGCTCATAGTCTACTTGCCCCTGAACTCGAGTTAGAGTTCATTGGACGCGTCGGTACGTGCTTGATGGATTGGATTGTTCTTGGATCAGATTATGATAACATTTGAGTTGTTGGGAGTAGGGCATCAAATTTTTGACTGAGATTGTGTTCTACGATTAATTGACATGAATCAATGCAAGGTTTCTTGGTAGAATGGATTTGTTAGAAACTTAGAAATGGGATTTCATATTCATCCATCCACTTTTATTAATTGCTTCTCCTATGTGTTACGGTTGTGTATTGATAATGTCATAATGACTTGTTTAATTGAGGGCCAACTTTGATTTGCTTTCAAATTCAAACAAGCGAGAGAGAAATTGCATTTCATTTATTTTGTTTTAATTTGTATTACAAGCAATACTGACTATATGTACAGTAGATAATTATAATAGGCTTAAATTGATTAGGGATCAATTAAAATTAAATATAAATACTATTATTAATAATTAAGCTCTTGCTTGTAAACCAGAAAAAACACAATCATATTTCAAGGTACATTCAAATTGAGAGGGAATGGGTGTTGCAACCTGTTGAATTTAAGAATTTGTCGAATTCGGAAAAGAGCAGTAAAAAGGACAAATGTTTGGAGCAATGTTCCTCTGCTGTTTCAGATTATCCCAGCATTTCTCATATTTATTTATATTTTGTTTTGATTCATTTTAATATTGTTTTGTGGTATGTATTTTCTACATCCACGAAGAGTGCAAGAAATTTGAAAAAATACTAATCGCGATGCTATTACTTTTTCTTTTCAACATAAAACAAAAATTAACCGAAATAGACTCATTCGTTCTGGAAGTGCCAAAAAACGAATACTTAGAAAACCCAAAAATGTAAAAACAAAATTATATTCTCCACTTCAAACTTTTCATTTATGACACGCTCACTACAATTAAATAATAATAAGTGAGATCCAAACTAAACTAACTACAATCTTCTATCCAAAGTCAAAGCACTACATTAGAAAACGTGTCAGGTCAAAATGTAACAAATATTTATGAACGGATGTATAAAATAAAAAATAGAAAAACTCTGACACTTGAATTGGTTGATCCTTAAGGGTCTCGTGAGTAGTTATCAATTTAAATGCTAGTAAGAGAAAAAATCTATCCAACCAAATATTATACACACAATGATGAATGAAAACTCCGAAACAAATGAGTTAGAATGGCCGAAGAATAATTCAGTCTCCTCGCGCTGCCGCAGGAAAACAAGATTCCGACGACATAAAAACTATGAAAACTCTGAAAAAGAAATAAGCAAATACCAGAAACTAACTTTTGAATGGACAGCCTATGCTTTTCAAGCAGTAGCAGAAACACGAGGAGTCGTGTTCTTCGCATTGCCATTGGCCATCCCACCACCTCGGTTGCTTGAGTTTTCAGGCCTTTGATATCCTCCGCGGTTTCCACCCCTAGTGCCAAACTCGTTCTTGTCGTTGAAATCACCCCTGTTGTATCCCCTACCATTCCCGTATCCTCCTCTTCCTCTAACTCCCTCGTTTCTGAACCCAGAACCCCTGCCTGACTGAAACCTTCCCCTATTAGTTCCTGTGTCGCAGAAAAGACAAGAAAAACCAAAGCCGAAAGTTATTTGCAGTTTCTCGTGTTTATCAATATAAAAAGACAAGAATAGCTAGAACATCATATTTTGCAAAACATAAAAAGGCATACCTCGAGAATTTGTAGACAACTTTTCCTCAACAAAAGCTTGGCGTCCACCAATTGCTACAGGAGTAGCCTGTAACATCAAGCATAATATGAGGATGCAAAAAATGCAAAAATAGAAGTAAGGAAAAGGAGAAAATCAGATCAATTTATAAAAGAGCCGCAAGAAAATTTTATTTGGAAAAAAAATCATCACGAGTCACGATCACAAACTCGGTATCCAAATTAACCTCCGTAAATTCACTGATAAGAATAAGCGCACTTGATAGACCTTATTAGAAGAGTTAGGGACTATGGAGGTAATATAAGAGTAACTATTCTAATGGTGTATGATACAAAGAATCCAGAATCAAAACAAGTTAACAATTATAACCCTTTCATAAACTGCCATTCCACCATTAATCAATTAACGCCTTGACCGTACTCATCGCTAATCCTATAAGGCTATACATCAAAACATGATGTATATAAAAACAGTGTGCATCAGATGTTGCACCCAGCATGTCTAATAATATATGATTATAACTTCCAATAGAAAGAAATAAATTAAACTCCAGAAGTGACCAAAGTAATTTTACATGAGAATAATGTATCTTGATTAAATCCAGAAGCTAGAACTATGTTAAAAAGTAAGTAATGCTAAAGGTACAGCAGTACAAGTAATACAAGCATGACAAGGAAATTATGAAATACGTTTTCGAGTAATTGCCTTCTCTAATTAAGTATTTATGAAACCATGTAAAAGAACTGAAAGTACAATATACCTATATTCAGTAATCTTGTCTTGCTAAGTATAAAATTAATGAAACCATATAAAAAAATGTTATTACAATAAACCTAAATTCATTAATCTTGTCTCGTTATACCATAAAACCTCACGTACCTCGAGGGCTTTTTGCAGAGAAGTTGCCTCCTCAAATTCCACGAAGCCAAAACAGAAGCCTTGTTGCTACAGCAAGCACGTAATTAATAATCAGATTGTGTAAATAAGAACTTGTACAGTGGCAGTATTCAATGCTATTTAATGAGAATTAGCATATTAGAACTAGAACATACTCTGTTGCTTCTAACTTGAATTCCATCATTTTTAATGGTCCCGAATTTGCTAAACACTTCCTCAAGTAAAGATTCAGTAGCACTCATTGGAAGGCCCTTTATGTAAATGGAGAAACCATCAGCTGAAAAAAAATGGAAGATATGTAAATATGTCCATTCCAGAAAGATGATTCAACCAAAGGCATACCTTCACCCTCTTGGTTATGCTCATGATCAAAAGAACCCGAACTAGAAACTGGAACATCTGGTGTGGGAATGGAATTAGGTTTCACTTTGTCCAACAACTTAGGTGGAGCTTTCCTGCCCACAGCAGGAGCTGGCGAAAAAGTCGCAGCAGTCTCCTTTAGATGCATCACCTGCAATCATGGGATCGAATAAGCAACGACAGCAAACTGGAGACATACTAATTATATTGTACATGTACAGTGAGAACTACAAGCAATTATAAAAATAGGACATGTGAGCTAGATTATGTTTTGCAACTACTACTCTGCTAATAGTCTCACTTACGATAGACGCATAAGACTTCTTTGGTGCATCATCAACTTTGACAGGGGATTCAACCACAGGCTCGGCATCATCCTGTACCTCATCAACAACCTCCGGCATAGGAACTTCGTCCTCTTCAGTGATTGGCACATCACCATTCTCCGGTGGGTTGTAAACTTCTTCAGAAACTGCTTCCTCTGCGGATGGTGGGCTCTGCTCAGAAACATGATTCTCCTCAACTGGAATGGCAACCGGAACGGGAATTGCTAATATCAAACAGGAAAGATATGAGCTCAAAACTTTTGGAAAAGAGACCATTAGAAAATTCCTAAACAAAAAAATTACTTGGCTCTTGAGTAAAAGGCACCACAACATCAGTTTCAATTGCTGGATTAGCTGCGATATTGTTCACATATCGGAACAGGTCATTTAAAACAAAGTATCCCCGGTCTTGTGGAGCAAGGAAGAAGGATTGGGCAAAGTGGCTAACTTTGTTGTCTTTCCCTGTTAGGTAACCAGTTACAAGAACGTGAACTCCGCCATTCAATGATTCCTGTGAATCTACCGACTTAATTTCAGCTCTATAGTCCCCGTAGTTGAGAGAAATAATTTTCTCATTGATGGCCTGAATAGTCAAATCATATCATCAACTAAAAACACTTCACAATCTCATAAAGTCTTCTTTAGAAAATAATCCTAGAAATAGTATATTTTTTATTCATTCACATTAGTTCAGACTCGTGCCAACCAGTTCCGCGAGAGAGAAAAAGAGGGGAGAGAAATTACTTGCATAGTGGTGGTGATGCTGATGGTGCCATCCTCTTCAGGACGACCAAGCTTACTGTTATCCTGGTAAAATTTATGAACCAGCCCGGGTGACTGATGCAGTATGTGATAATACTGCGTCACGAATGCATTCCCGACCTACCGTACCAACAAAATTAATTGAAACATCAATAATTTGAAAGAAAAAATTATACTGCTAAAACTGAATAAATAAGTGAAAAAAGAGAACACTCACAACTTGAGCAGTAACTGGTTGCTGTACCTCCGCCGCCGCAGCGTCCGCCACTGCTGCTGCCATCACTGATCAACAACCCAAATAACAGCGCTACAGAGTACCAAATGCCACACGAATAAAATGAGTCAAAATCACTTCCACGCCAGTAAATAAATGATAAACCATATAGCTCCGTGCACCATCATTGAAAATTAATTCGCTCTATTGATACAGAAGCATGTAAATGATTGGAGCATTTATGATCTCACGATCGGATCGTACCTGGATACGAATAGGAGCGATGAGATAGAAACCGGACCTCGGTTGCTTTTCTCTCTATCAGAATTTAGCTCGGAATCTCAGGAAAAATTCCGGCGAGTGATCCACAAAGCTCCGGCGATGTTTACTAGGGTTTAAGAGGCGAGTTCGGTTGGGGAGCGGTGGATCTCGAAGGGGGCAGGAGCTGGGAAACAAAAAGGCTTTTCTTGAAGATTTAATCAAACTATTTACACACTTTCCCTTTACAGATTTTGTTAACAATTTGACCCATCGATCTAATTGTTTTGACTTTGGATGGCAAATTATATTTTGATTTTCATTTGTTATTATTATTAAATTAAAATATACATTGTTTGTAATTTGAATTTATATAATTTTTAATTTTTAATTAAATTTTATTTATTGAATGAACAGAGTTTATTTATTATAAATAATAAATTTTAAATGTTAATAATATTAATAGACGAATCAAGAAAAAGTATTAACGATAGTGATGGATTGAATAAATACAAATTTATATATAGGAAATAGAATCTTTGTTGGATGAGAATATTATATATCTTCTTCTGCCATTAATAAAATGCTTAAAATTGAATCGAATACGGATTTTAATATATTACTTTTGATTTTATGTGTGATTGTATCTAAATAATATATTTTGAATATTTATGATATACTCCCTCCGTCCCACCTCAATTGTCTCATTTGCTTTTGGCTCGCATACCAATACTCATTTTATTTCTTTCTCAATTACTTCTCACTACTTTCCACCTACTTTATTACTCTCACAACTTTTATCCAAAAAAGGAAATGAGACAATTCAAGTGGGACACCCCAAAATGGAAAGCGAGACAATTGAGCCGGGACGGAGGGAGTAGTATGTAATAAATATAATTTAAGTGTAGTAATAACAATTTTTTATAAAATGATAAATTTTAAATATAAAGAATTTTCATAAATCTAGTCATGTGACAAAACTTTAAAAAATGTGGCCAATGAGTGTATTTAGGAACTTAATCTAATAACTTAATTTTGCTTAATCTAATAACTTAATTTTGCAGTTCACTATTTTTAGGGTAATTTACCATTGTTTATGATGTGTAATCAATGATTCAAAATTTAAACAATAAACACAATTTCCAATGTGCTTCATTCATGCTCCATCTCTATTCTATATTCATAAGATACTACATTTATAACTTTATTAGCTGAATTTTATTTGTATTATTTTATTTATATATGTTTGTTTTGCTAGCAATACTTCCTAATCATACAATTAGTATGAGACCAAATCCCACTGGTGCTACTTGGATTTGTATTTATCCATTTTGAAACTATCAATTATAAAGTTATTGGAAAGCTTGTAAAAGTTAAAAGTAAAACTGCTAGAGGTGCACATAACAACTTTAGGCTATAATTTAGTGAAATAATATACCCCTTTTATATATGTTTAGATATTATAATCAAGAAAATGGTAATCCAAAGAGAAGCTTAAGAAACATACGTAAATAATAACATACCAACCGAAAAAATAATGATATTTAATCAGCTTTCAGCCAAATATGAACAACGGGAGATGATGATATATGTGCTAATTCGGACGAATAGATGCTTTAAAATTAAACAGCAAGAGAGTCTCTAGGTTAAATGCGAGGCAAAATCTACGTGTAAGGAGCGATGATCCTCAACGATTCCGGTTGAACTAGCTTGAGCTAGTCATCCGGCATAGTTTCATTCATAAACCGAAATTGCAGGCTTGAACGTACTCATTTTCGTAGTCGACATACTTGGTCCAGAGAGGCCGGAACTGAGTGATGGCGATGTCGAGCCATGGCTTCATGTTCCCGTTGAAGTGTATGACTGCAGCATTGTTGATCTCGTCCATGCTTATGCTGGGATTGTACCCAAGCCCCAACACATGCCAAGATTTGTCGAGTGGCTTTGTTGTTGAATAGTAAGTGATCAGACCAGGAGGCAATGTGCCTAATTTCCACAATGTTCGATTTTCATTCTGCAAGGGGTATAACAGAGGCATATATGAGTATGGTTGATAAACAAAATTAGACCAAGAACAAACAACTTGTCATGGAATCTCACCAGATTCTGCCAGTAATGGTATTCTTCAGTGCATTTCTCCCTCCTCCATGCATCCAAGTCGAAGAAGTTCATACCATAAGCCCACGCGCATGCCTTGGGACTAAACTTGGCTTTGATAAGAGGGTGGGAGAAGTTCATATATTGTGCATAACGATGGAAAGATCCAAAACACGTCTCCACAGCTCCATTCACCTTCCCATCCATATCAATCTTCCAGAGCCCGGTTAAGTCCCTTTGAACGACTATGTCATCATCCAAGAACAAAATCTTGTGTAGCTTTGGGTACATTTCTGGCAAATAGAATCTTAGATGGTTCAGTATGGATAGATACTTGGGGTTCCTGAACTTCATATTGGTTGTATCCTTTGTTGCGTTCTCAAGCTTATTCTCGAAATAGAATTGCTGCAATTTTGAGGACTCGAGCTGTTTCAGCACTGGGACATAAGAAGAGTTGAGAAATTTGTAATCCTCCACAGCCTTCACCTCGATATGGGCACCATTGTAATCCTTGATCTTGAACATCACCTGCATAGCCCCAAGATTCATCTTATCCGTCACCACATGGAACACATGCTTCCACGGCTCTTTTGTGTTTTTTACAGCTGAGTTTACCACAACAGAAGCAGCAATCACATTGTCAGAGAAGATTGCATAATGGTAAAGCTTTGGGTCTTCAAGCTCCGGCTTAGGGGGATTAGCCTCGTCCGAATACTTCTCGTGATGAGCAATTCTCTCTTCCATCAACCTCAAAGCCAAACAATGCAAGCTCTTGGGAATCGATTTGGCGGCAATCAAGCTTGAAAAAGCACCTTGCTTTTTAGCTTTTGTCAACTGTTCATTCAAAGCAAAGATGGTATCTTTCAACTTATGAATCTTCAACTGATTATCAAACGATTCTTTGGCCTCGGCAATCACTTGCCTCGTCAGCTTAATTCGTTCCTTCACCTCCTTCTCAAATCGCCTCAGCACCAATTCATCAATCGACTTTGCATCCGAATCAAATAATGCTCGGTACACAGGTTTCGAGATCAGATCAGTATAATTCCGAGAAAGATCAGCAAAAATCCTAACCACCTTCGAGTTTTCAAGCTTCAGCTTTCGTGCATAAGAGGCATAGGCTAATGCCAAAGTTCTGTGGTCATCTGCTTGTTTACGGATCTGATCCAACCTAGGCTTTAGCGGATCCGATTTTAATGCCAAAATTGATCTCCGTAGAGAAGCCGATTTAGATCCATAAGAAGTAAATGTAGAACCCTAGAATAAACCATTAAAATGCACAAAATGAAAATTCAGTATACCTCCCATCTGAAGCAACATCAAGCTGAATAACTACATAAACCTAAGTTAAAACACAAGAAATTAAGCTGAAACAATTGTCACGAGTTGAAGAAAAGATTAACACGAACAAAAAACGATTTTAAGAAAAAGACGAACAACGAAAGCAATTCAGCATTATCGGAACAGCCATAAAAGCATTTAGTTATACATAAACAAAACCTATAAACCCCTACAGAAAGAGAAGGAAAAAAAAACCACGCTCACCGCTTAAAAATCGAAACCTAATCAAAAATCAAAGCAAGAAAAGAGGAGGAAAAAAATAAAAATTCATCAGAGGTAAAACTCACGAATCCGAGATCGGCGGGAGCGGTGAGCATAAACGACACCGTAAGGAGAAGCGAAACTGCGATCGTAACAAAACCGGCGAAGTATTTGAGCCCGAAGACGGAGCTTCGGAATGTGCGCCCCGAAGCCCGATCCGAACCCGTGTTACGGTGGATCCGGCCCAAATTGGAGGCCATTGCTTCTCTGCAACTCCGTGGGAGTGTGTGTGTCTGTGTTATTCAGTGACAGTAGGAGTCTTTAAATTTTTCAGATTCAGAGGAAAAAGTAGGGTAGGAATTATAAGGTGCGGTGAGGTTCACTGGAAGAATTAGAGCTGCGCTATTTAGGGTGTTGTACGATTAGACACTCGAGGCGAAGGGTATAAGTTTAGTCCTCAAAGTACAAGTTTGAGGCGGAGTTGATGACGGTGGTGTGGACCCATATGCAGTGAATCGTGAAAGGTAACATGTTGGCAATTTATGTCGGTGATTATCAAGTGGTTTTGATTAATGTTTAGCTCAAATAGTGGCTAAAAGCCTAAACCTACTTATTTATCATCTTTATTTGGTGTAATATTTTTATTAAACAGTTTATTAATTTTGTCGCAGTTTTATTTTGACTTTAAATTTATATACTTTTAGTTTCCAAAAGTTAAGTGTATTTTTAATTAATAATAATTTATTTTAATTTAAAATTTTATTTTATAATATAAAATATAAAATATAAAAATTAGATACGAGAATTTCAAAATCTAGAACTTTTATTACAAATATTTTTACGAAGTTCTAAAAAATTGATGGAACCTACTATAATAAAGAAAATAAATTATAAAAAAAAATAATGGAAACTATAATTTTGAAAATGACCTTAATACTAATGTAAAAATTGAAAAATAACCGAGTCCACACATTTTAAAAAATAATTTTAAAATATTAATCCAAATGCGATAACCGGGCCAATATAAATGGGCTTATCTAAAATAAGCCCAATGGGCTGAATAAATTAAGATATCGGCCCAATATAAGATATACTCCGTCTCCGCATTACCTTCGTCAGCTCATTATCGCCGCCGTACTACCCCTTCCCCGCCGTCGTTTTCCCCTCACCGGCTCATCCGAGGTCAACTCAAATGGCTTCTGAAGGCAAAACCGTAGACGAAGTGAACCTCAGTTCTCCATCATCTTCTTCCTCAAATTCGATTTCATCAGATTCGGACTCGTGGAAACAACGGATTCTGATCCCCACTGTTCTCGCAGGTATTTTCTCCTTAGCTTGTAATCTTATTTTTTTCTTCTATGAATTTCTTTGCTGATAATTTTTGTCTGATTTTTGACTTTTCCTGTGCACAAATTAGGGATTGCTGGTGGAGCTGTGGGATTGGTGTCGAAACATAGAAAAGTCCAGGGACTTTCAGCGATTGCAGCAACGTATGCTACTAATTTTGCTATCATCACCGGCTGTTACTGCGGTAAAATTACTCTTTTGATGGATATATTTAATTAATTGATACTGCATTTGATTTGTATTTGTAAATTTTCCCGTTTATAAATCTTGATCATATGAATTGTGTTTTTTACATATACCCTGAGCTGTGAATCCTATATCCTTTTCTTTTCTAAGTATGCTAGGGATGTATGTTCAATGTAGTTGGTAATCAGAAAATTCTATCATGTCATCAATCAATATTGCAGCGTGGATTTTCTTCCTTTCTATCACTGTTTAGTTGGTCTGAAGATCCAGCTTTACTAGTTAATGAAGAAAACGGGATGGCATAGATTGTATTAGGTTTGATCTTTGAATAAATGGGAGTAAAGTTCTGGTTATAGTCATATTACTACGTAGTTTGGATTATAACATCACTATATATCTGCTTTGATAAAAAGAAATACTATCAACTGTGGAAATAAAGATAAACTGAAGAAATAAAATAATTAGAGATGAAGAAAAAATATGTAACAAATTATAGAATCCGTAATTCAGTTGGTCATTTATAGACTTATAAAGCTCTTTGTTACATAGAATTGATATACAGGTCTAGTAAATAATTGTACAATATGTAGTTGGTTCAACAGCTTCTTCTTTAATTTTCTTCTCCCATAGGTTAAAAACATCTATGAAAAAGCTCTTGTAAAGTTGTTTTCGTTTTGTTCTCGAAAAACACGGCATACTTGGTTCTTATTGTTTGATTAAATTTATTAATTTTTCTTAGTGGGTTGGTAAGAAATGCCTAGTAAACAGTCAGCACTTAGAGAGGCACAAAGAGATTTCTTAGCATTTAGCATCTTATGCATAAGAGTATATAGTCTACTCTATCACATTCTACTGGATCAGAAACTGCATTTTCATTCTGAAGTACATAACAAGAAATGAATGATGGCAGCTGGTAGTGGTAACTGCAATCTATATGTATACTTTTCGTTTTGAATTAAGATAAATTAGATACTCATCCTTCCCTAATATCTCTTACTCCATGTATAGTATTCAAGTAGGAAATAATTGATATATGATCAACAAGGAAATGTTATTCTTTTGTGCTGAAAATATATATTGATTCTCATTCTCTGAATAACAGGTGCGCGGGAATTTGTAAGAGTAAGTAGAGAAGGTAAACCGGATGACTTGCTAAACTCAGCTATAGGAGGGTTTGGTAGTGGTGCTATTCTTGGTCGTCTTCAAGGTGAGGGTTCCTAGTCTTTCTTTTTGCATAAGAAACTATATGTATTAGTACATTCATTTGGTTCGATATTTTATTCTTCTCCTCATTTTTTGTCTCATGATGTATCAGCTGGTCCAATTGGTGCTGCTCGTTATTCTGTGATGTTTGCGGTTGTCGGCACAGCACTTGATTATGCTACTTTGAAGATGAGGCCTGCCATTGAGGAACTCAAAGAGAACAAGGATGAGTGGTTCAAACTACCCGAATGGTCACCTATTAGGGTACTCGACGAGGATGCCCTGGCTGCAAAACGTGCTAGGGAACAACAAATATACAGAAGTGTCCATAATATGAATAAAGATGAATCCTAATCCTTCTCTTTGCTGTTTTTCACTTACTGACCTTTTTGTGATAAATCTGTGTCATATAATAAATCTTTGCATTATTGTTTGATAATTCCTTTGCACTCTGCTGGGAAAGAACTGTTCCTTGACATAATGCCTCATTGATTTTGAGTAGAATTTCATGTACGAAGGCCGTGAGTTGAAGATCTTGTATTCGAATTTTGGTATTCATTTTTAATGATTGTGAATTTTTACTATCAATCTTGATTTAGATCAATGCTAAATATGTATAAACTTCCAGTTTGTTGCTTGAGAATGATACGTCAACATATTTCAAGGTCTATAATCTTTTGGTTTACAATGGAGATCATATACTTTTTCTTTCTCTATTCTTCTGGTCAATGAAATTTAGATTTGTATTAAGAAGATTTACAGAAATAATAAGAGGGGTCGAAACTGAGTAAGAATGAACAGATATCCTTTAGTTAGCCGTCCATGCACAAAGGCGCCTGCCACTTGCCAGATTCACTTTCAAGCTCTCAGTGCATTAAATTATAAACACCGCAAGTCCTAGCAGTAAACGATGGATATTAGGTGTTGTGCCTATCGACCCGTGCAATGTTGTAGCTAACGCGTTAAGTATCCCGTGCTGGGGAGTATGCTTGCAATAATGAAATTCAGAGGAATTGATAGGGACCCGCACAAGTAGTGGAGCATGTGGTTTAATTCGATGCAAAACGAAGAACATTACAAGGGCTTGACATGTCGTGAATCCTCTTGAAAGAGAGGGGTGCATGGTTGTCATCAGCTCGTACCGTAAGTGTTGAGTTAAGTCCCACAACGAACACAACTCTCGTGTTTAGTTGCTATCGTTGAATTTGGAACTTTTAACATATTGTCGGTGTCCCACAACGAGCACAACCCTCATGTTTAGCTGTCATGGTCGAATTTGAAACTTTGAACATATTATCGGTGGAAGGTGGTGTCAAAGTCGAAGTCATCATCTGATAGGATGTAGCCCTCCAAACAAGGCCCAATAAAAGCCCACTAGTGGCAGCTCGGCCCAAGAGCAGCTCGGCCCAATATCACCTCGGCCCAAGAGTAGCTCGGCCCAGCTCGGCCCAACAGCTTGGCCCAGTAGCTCGGCCCATAAGCCCAGCACCTCGGCCCACTTAGCATAACCGCCTCTAAATTGTCTATAAATAGGCTCTCAAAGCTAAATTAAAGGACGGAATCTGTATTTAAGATTTTGAGATCATAAATATATCAGCTCTCCTCTCCGTGGACGTAGACTTCATTAAAAGTCGAACCACGTAAATCCCTTGTCATTACTTTCTAACCAGCTTTCAATTTCATCTCGAAAATTAAGATCGATCATCATCCCTAATCATATTAAAAACAAATTATTTTAATTTGCAAAAAGATAGCCCAATTCCCAACATTTTTCATTAAATTCAGTTAGTTAGGAATATAAGGCAATTCAATGAGATAGTGGGCCCCTAATTTTATTTCACCCACACCAATGATTAATGAAGGTAAATAAAAAACAAATATAATAATTAAAACCCAACGTTTTTGTATAATAAATAATTCCACTTTAGTTTAATTTAAATCATCCAACAATTTTTTATTACTCGAATCTGATTATAACAATCACATAAATAGCCAAGATCGATTCTCTTGTAACTCCTAAATTATAGATGCAAATTATAGAGTGCATATATTCATCATAGAATTGTTCCCCTAATTAATTTTTATTTATGGAAATAATTAATATATTTTTGTTAGACTTATAATTACTGGAATTTTTAAATCATATAGATGTTTTATTTTTTTGTTAAATAAATTTTAGTAGTAATAAATTTATTTTTAGATTATCTATACATTTTATTATCTCATAATCTGTAAATTTTAATCAGAAAGATAATTTGTATATTAAAGAATGCGTAGAAACAAACTACAATACAACATATTTCATATTTTAAGAAATAAGATACGTATAATATAATAAAATTACCCTAAAATTAGCAAATATAATATTTAAAAAATATATATTTTAATAAGAATAAACAAAAAAAAAACAAAAATAGAAAATACAAATGATCCATCTTCTTCCCCCTAAATATGATCTGCAGATTTTCACTTGCAGTATGGTATGTATGTGACTTACTTCTCAGACTGAAAGTCAAATTAACACCCCCCCCCCCTAACCCCCCTCCACCCCTACTAAAGTCCAAGAGTCCAGGCAAAATAGCCTTTTACCATATCAAAAGGTAACAAATGCAGTTTCCCCAAATTTTATTTACCTATTTTTCCACCCCAGCATCGTTCATATCGACGAGCACTACTAAACAACACTAAATACGCTCGCACTGTATTATTATTATTTTTTTATTTTTTTAGTGTTTGTGTGAATTTACACACAAATCCCAGGTAAATTCCGAATTGCTAGAGCCGCCAATGTTGCTGAGGGGAGGGGCTTTTTCGGCATGCAACGCCGCCGTCTCCGATAGCACCGGAAATTGCCGGTCGTCCGGCGTGATTCGACCGCCGGCTTCTGCTGTTAGACCACCGAGGGTCACCTCGCTGCGTGTGGCGTCGGTGGCAACGGGCGAGCAGAAGAGCAAGCCGCCGCAGGAGTCGAGCTACCAGCCGAGCCTCGCCGATCGGCTGCGCCTCGGCAGCTTGAACGAAGACGGCTTGTCGTATAAAGAGAAGTTTATAGTGCGCTGTTACGAGGTTGGGATCAACAAAACGGCTACTGTGGAGACAATAGCCAATCTCTTGCAGGTGTGCTCAAATTTTGAGATTTGATTTATATTTTTTGCTTGAAGAAGTGGATTTGATCTGTAATGTTGGTTGGTTGGTTGGTTTGGTTTATTGCCTAAGTTTTTTGTTGAAGATTGCACATTCGTGAAATGTGAGGTGTGTGATTGTTAATGTGGGACTTTCTCTTAGGTAAAGATTCCATTTTTTGATATTTTTCTAGGTTGATTTTGTAATTTGGTCTGTATGCACGTATAAATTTACCAAATAACTGAAAATTTTGCTTACCTCTTTTAATGAAGATGCAGGTTTAAATTAGTATTTTTGTCTTGCTTCAATAAATTTTATCTCAAAATCGTTTGGATTTATTTTCCCTTTCTTGTACGCAGGAGGTCGGTTGTAACCATGCTCAATATGTTGGGTTCTCAACTGATGGATTTGCAACTACGCTTACAATGAGAAAATATCATCTCATTTGGGTGACTGCTCGTATGCACATCGAGATCTATAAATATCCTGCCTGGTAGTATAATTTGTTAATTTGAACTGAGGCCTAATCGATTGCACACTTTGGTTGCTATGCTCTTACGCATATTTTCGTATCTTCGTAATCAAACAGGAGTGACGTCGTTGAGATTGAGACCTGGTGCCAAAGTGAGGGAAAGATAGGTACAAGACGTGATTGGATTATCAAAGACTATGCTACTGGTGAAGTCATTGGAAGGGCAACAAGGTGAGCTCAAAATCTATTAAAAAGAATATCATTCAACATTGCAATTTATACACTAAAAAGCACGTGATCAGTATTAAAAAACAAGAGTATTGTGTAAATCTGGCTTGTCGTCCTTTTTTGTCAACTTGCATTATCAAATTTATACTCACTATCTTGAAAACCTATCTAAACTACAGTGATTGCTGATAATGATTTTAGCAATTCTGATTATGATTAATTGAGTAGACCTCTAGTTTATGATTTGTCTTACTTCAAAGACTTGGAGAGTAATTGTTGAGCTCTTTTACCCTCCATACTAAATGTCCTTACGTACCCCATTTTATTGCAGTAAGTGGGTGATGATGAACCAAGATACTAGGCGACTGCAGAAAGTCACTGATGAAGTGCGTGATGAATATCTAGTTTATTGCCCAAAAACACTTAGGTAAATTCTTTCTTTTCTATTTACTCCTTTCACTTGTTAAAATGGCTGCATGCTATTTCCAGAGCACATTAAAATTTTGAAGTATATCTTACCCTTTAAATAGATTAGTGATCTGAATGTCGAGGCTTCACCATCACATCGTCTCACCTTCTCATTGCTGTACATTTAACCAGATGACATACATTTTTCTGAAAACTTGCATGTGAGAAGTCCTATCAAACTGTGGTGAAAAATGTAGACGAAAGAATTGAATGATTGATGTATTTTTGTACTATTTTGAATTTTAGAAAGCAAAGCAACATTAATTACGATATTCGATCAGAATTCTGTTAAAATGTTCATGCTCATTACAGATGAATGAGGATATAATCCGGGTTTATGAGTAACTAGCACCAAATTCTCCTACCTGTATTGAGGAATATACTACTACTGCTTAAATTATTGTCTCTTCCCATTAATAGATTTTATCATCCCCTAAACAAACCATTTTTTGTTAATTTCGAGAGCTTGTCATAATTGCCACAATAACTAACTTTTATATTTGTTAATTGGTTCTTGATGGCAGACTAGCTTTTCCTGAAGAGAACAATGGTAGCCTGAAGAAAATAGCTAAACTTGACGACCCAGCTCATCATTACAAAGTTGGGCTTGTGGTAAGATCATCTAGTGTTTGACAAATAAGTTGAACTGTTTATTCTGAAATAACCAGCGTGCATTATGTTTGCAGCCTAGACGAGCTGATCTGGACATGAACCAGCATGTGAACAATGTCACCTACATTGGATGGGTTCTGGAGGTTAGTTATTAGATCATACATTTTAAATTCCTCAAATCCTACCAAAATTAGTGTATTCCCTTTGTTATTCATCGAAATTTATTGGCTGGGTTTTATCAATGCCATTATTAGTTCTGAGTACACTAAAAATATGGTAGTTCTACATGGGATCTGCACTTTATTAGGTGGGACTCTAAAACAAAACCTTGGAAAAGAAAGGACAAATAAAGTTGGTTGCCAGAGATAACACAGCGCGGACCCGAATTTGCAAATTGCACCCCACTTTTCTGACCATATTTTAAATTGTTCGCAATTATAGCATCCTTTTCATCAACGTTTGCATGATATTTACCAGTAAAATGACATTTTATCAGTTATCACTTATCAGTGAAATGATATAATTGCAAAGAAAAAAAATGGTGTTGTAATTGGAACATTTTAAATTTGTGGGAAAATTGCGAATTCGGGTAAACATGGTGTTATTTCCGGCAACATTTCTTCCTCCATGAGTATCTCCGATGTCCCTATTTCACGAACATCTTTTGCCATAGATATTTCCTAAATAAGGAATTGATTTTTCCAACAGAGTATGCCTCAAGAGATCATTGACAGTCACGAGCTGCAGACGATAACTTTAGATTACAGGCGTGAATGCCAGCAAGATGATGTAGTCGACTCTCTTACAAGTCCCGAATCAGCCATTGATGACACGGTTTCAGTGCTTCAGGGAACTAATGGTTCAGCAAAAGATGAAAACGACTGCCTTCAGTTCTTGCATATTCTGAGATTATCGAATGATAATTCCGAAATAAACCGAGGACGCACAGAGTGGCGAAAGAAACCTGCAAAAAGATGATCTTTTCACCTCCCCTTCAACCACATTACCAGCACCAGCACCAGAGGTAATCCTGCAAACTTTCTCCGTACCTATGCAGTGCTTCGTAATTCGTTCCTCCATTTGCCGCTACACACCTCCATCGTGTAACTCTATGCTTTTCGTTTGCTCGAGGATCTTGTACGAAGCTTGTTTTTTCTTCCTTTTTTTAAAGTCGTTTCGAACAAGAGGATTGATTTCTATGTTTCTTGTTGTGCATTTAGATACTCTTGAGAGGTCATCACTTCCCTTTCATTTTCTTTTTTGATTGTCATTTATTATCACAATAATTCAAGATCAGTTCTGTTACATCGCACTCCTCATTTAACTATTCTGTCCCAATGCTACATATGCAAGTTTGAAATTGTATTGCTTCTTTTGAAGAGGTTTGTTCCTATTAGTTGATGAGTATATCCATAATCTGTGTGAGAAAAATAATTTATCTACTATTTTTTCCATAAATTATCTTTTTCTTTTTCAAGTATTTAATGGGCGTTATAGGAAAATTTTCTTTTACCATAACCAAACAATAATTATTACTCTTCCTCTCCCGTTAAAGTTGGCTTGTTTGTTGTTCCAATTAGCGTACTTTATATCAATTTTTGCAATGATATTACAAAGTACTATGAAAAAAGCAAGAAACACAATATATCTACAGCAGGAAGAATGCATTGCATAGAGAGAGAATGAAAGAATGTATATCATCCATAACTACAAGTGGAATAAAGTGGACAGTAGAAGAACAAACTATATATGTAAGTAGAGACTTGTAATCTCTGAAAATCACAGAGATAACAACCACAACATCAACAATGGTGCAGAAAACAAATACTAAGACATCATCATGTTTATTTCTTCACTAACAGCACACTGATCCAATATCAAATAATTGCACCATCTCCTTCCCAACACAAACGCCCCTCCATCCATTCCATCCACATACCTTCGAACACCGTCGCTCTTCTTCTTCTACCACAATCCGCAGAAACATTTCTGCATTTGAATGTCGATAAAAATAATGTAAGCCCGAATCAAATAATTAATATGGAGATTAAGTCGTTGCATGAACAAACCTTAGGTTGGTCCTTCTGTCTACTAGGCGTGCCATGCGACGGATGCCTAGGAGTCCCGGACATGTTCCCAGCTCCGGTATTCCTCTCTTCACGTACTTTGTTGAAAATGTGAGTGAAATTTTCGGCTGACTGAGGGTTATTTTCGTCCCACTCGCCAAATCTTGGCACAGCCGCTCCTTTATCGGGCTGCCAATGCAAAACGATCCGTCAGGTCCCGTTTTTGTTAGGTGACAGTTGATTGATTGTAACCCATCAAATTCTTGATCATATATTTTATCAATCCAATCCCTTTGTAACGATCAGTTCTAAAAGAGTTCAGATAGTTTGAATTGTTCGTTAAAGACTTACACTGTCGTCGCCTCGACTAGCTGGCCTCAGCTTGGATCTTCCGGGGGTGCCGTGGCTACTATCATGGCTCTTCCCTTCCCAAGCAGGGGATCCGCTGCCTCGTCCCATAACTTTCGCCTGATGATGAGGATGAAGAGGCGAGCGCTCGAAGCTCTGCTCGGACCCTCCACTAGGCCGAGCAGGACGTGCTACCCTTTGGCCCCTGCCGCCGTAGCTCGATTCATTTACAACCCTTTGACCCGGGTTTTCACTAGAATGAAAATTCCCATCTTCTTCTTTGCTCACCTTACGTTCACGCCTCGCCCCAGCTGCTACCCTCTCGTTAGGGTCGTCTGGTTGAGACCGAGGATGTCCCAGAGCGGGGGCAGTGGCAGCCGCCGGAGGCGGAGGGCCGGAGTCGGGGAACATATCTGGATTTTCCATAGGATCGTTTGGATTTATCATTTTCCCACCTTTGTTTTTTCTTGCCTTTTCGAAATAAACTGTGTAAGGAACGTTATCATCGTTTTCCCAGTTGCCAAATTTTGGCACATTTGAACCTGCACGCTGCTTGATTACAATAATAAGGAATCAGCAATTATTCAAGTAATTAGTTCTTGAAAAAGCATGAAGATTTGTTCTACCTCAAATTCAAACTAAATATATTGATATAGTTTCAACATTTGATATTCCTTTATTGGGAGTTTGCAGCATCAAATCCTCCCAAAGAAGAAAGAGATTTCAATAGTAGAATAAGAAGGCAACAAACAACTTTATAATGAGTTAAAAAGAAGCCTATACTTTACATGGAGCAGATCTGACCACAACACTATTCTTCTATTACACAATTAACTACCAACCGATTTACTAGAAAAGCCACAACAGCAAAATTCTGAACAGAAACTAAATCAGCTGAGGGTTGAAAATTTGCAGAAAGAGAAAGTAGGTAGCAACTCATACTTCATAAATAGAAACACTACAGAAGCAATTCAACTCAAGAAAACAACAGCATGATCATCTCTTGAAGATTGAAATTTCGTGAAAAAGGAGAAAGTGAGAAACGTGAACTTACAGCCATTTTTGCTCGGAAACAATGGAAGAAGGAAAGCCCAGAAACGGTGGAGAAGCAGAATTGAAATAAGGCCAAGGAATTGGAGAAAAGATAAGATTTTGATAACAACCCAGGTCTTAGAATGAAGTCAGGGGAGGACAAAAACTATTCAGCAACTATTTTGATTTTTGCAGGCGCTCAAGAGAGAGAGATGCAGTGATGATGAGTTATTGATGTAAGAAGAGAAGAGGGGGTGTAATTGTATCAACCTTCAACCGGCGCCACCGGTTATTGATTTGACTATTCGCCTTACTCTCTTCTTCCTCTCTCGATCTACTCTCTTTTCTGATTTCTCACCTTACTCGTCTCCAAAATATTTCACTCGTCGTCGTAGAAAAACTCATCATTTGAAATTAGTATTTTATTTAAATCCGTCCGTTTCTTGAAAAAGAAAAAACATGCATCATATGGTGGTTATCGGATTTTAATAAAATATAGTTGAATTAAGTGGTAAAAATATTGTTAATTATTAAAATATACTCTCTTCATCCACGAAAGTGTTTAACGGTTTAACATGATACATGTTTTAAGAAAATAGGTTGACGTTGACTAGAGTGTGTAATGAGTGGAGTGCATAATGAATGTAATGAATGTAGTGAGTGGAGTTTGAGTCACACTTATAATAATTATTAATTGAGATATGTATAGAAAAGTAGAGTTAGTGGAGTTTGAGTTACACATTATTTATAATTTTTAATTGGATTGTTTGTATAAAATAGTTACTATAAATGAAAATTTTGAATGTGTTAAACACTTTCGCAGACGGACCAAAAAAGAAATACGTAGTGGAGATTGGGACCCATGAAAATGTATTATTAAATATTAAAATATAATTGATTGAATGGTAGTGAAAATTAGAACCCACAAAAAAGTGTAATAAATATCCAAAAATAAAAAATATATATTTATAAGAAACCGATCAAAATGACAAAATGTGCATGTTTTTAAGGGCAGAGAGAGTATTATTAAAGGAGAAGGAAGTCCAATTCTGATAATTAATAATTTGATTTACTCATGGCCATTGAAATAAGAACCTCAATATTAGATTAGAGCTTGTAATAAAAAATTAAGATTCAGTTTATATGAAAAATTCATGAATCAATACCAACAAAAAATAATGTATTCTTCTAATTAGGTTTGTTTTTGTGCACAATAAAGATACTCCCTCTCGCTATTACATATTTTCTTTTTTCCCCGTAAAATAAATAGGTCCACACATTTTAAAAAGTAATTTTTTGTCATTTTGAAAAACATGTCAATATTAATGGGACAATCAAAAAGTAAAACAAATCATTTTTAACCTGACGGGTGGAATATTATTTGGTGAAAATAAATTATAATTTATATTAATATTCCTGTTAATAACTATCTTTTATTTTAAGATATTTTAATAATAATTAGTTATTTTTCATTCGATAAAAATGATAATAATTATTATAATTTTTATCAAAATTTTATTATATGTACGTGTAGGTTGGTGGGACCTGCCTTATGTATGCTATCATTATTTCATATTACCATAAAATAATACTATTGAAAATAGGAAATAACCTAGAGATATTAGTCAATAAAGTTTTTAGTTAGAGATCGATCAATACGTAATGGCGAATATCATTTAATATACGTAAATCTAAATAAATATAATTAATAAAAAATTATTTTGCGTGTAGTGAGTAATTTATAAGGTGAAATGTTGCTGAACTGAACCACCGGTGACTGGCTCGACCGGTAACAAAGTTCACTGTTCTGGCGGCTTGTCTTGTTATCTTGATACAATCATCTTATTTATTTCCTCATTTTTATTTAAAATTGTTCATATCCAGATATGGAATATACTATCCTTAAAAACATCTACATTTGGTATATTCCTTATAAATATGCATCTTTTATTTTTAGATATTTATTATATTTTTTTGGGCTTCAATCTCCATTATCATGCAAATCAAGCATATTTCAATATTTAATAACATATTTTTGTGGATTTCAATCTTCACTATCATTCAAATTAATTACTCTCTCCGATCCATTACAGTTGGTCACAAAGCCAATAAAGCACTTACAGTTTTAGTCAAACATGGTCAACTATAATGAATCAGAGGGAGTATATTTTAACAGTTAATAATACTTTTACCACTCAAGTCAACTGCATTTTATTAAAATTTGGATCAAATGGTGCATATTTTAGAAGGACGGATGAAGTATATTATAGGTAATATGATAATCATTGAAATAACTAAACTGTCATTGATATTAATTAATAAAACCACTTTTTTCCTACCAGCGACACAACTTAACATGCTAGTGATTAAAATATATCATCTCGTATAAATAAATGATATATTTTGTTCGTTCCAATAATATAATCTCATTTGGTCTTAGACACACATATTAACAATGATGTTAAAAGTGAATTCATTTTAACATATCAAAATTATTTTTTGTCAAAATATAAATGAGATGACCTTATTGGGAAAACCCATTTGAAAAAGTGAGACTCCATTATTTGGAGGAAGGATATTTGATAAACATTTAATAATTTTTACTTTTTTACTATAATTTATTAATTATAGTATATATAATATTTATTTTATATAAAAAATAAAAAAATACTATAATAATTCATATTATATACGATATTACGTAACGTTCTGACATTATTTATATCCACATTAAATTATTTTATGGGACAGCATAAGTTTGATACTGAATTTAAAATCAGTTGCTATTTGTAATTTATGCCTATTTGTAATGGCAGTTGATGAGACTTAAGGTAAGTTTGTATTTGTCTCATTATGTGAGCACTTTAGTCAAATTTTGAAGTGTGGAGTCATTATTATATTTTTTAATTTAATATTGTTATTCGTACAGATTAATAAAAAACTATAGTACTATTTCAATTTTATAATTATAATATGTTTTATGGTGTAATATTTTGCCGGCTGGCCATGTTGTCTTTTACCATTGACCATAAGCTGGTCAACTCCTATAAATTGACAAATAAATCATCAACCAAAAACTGCAAAATAAATCATAAATCATTCTTCATTTTTCATACTACATCTGTTATAAATACGTCTTGTTTTTTCGACTTAAAAATATATACTTCTTTGTTTCGTCTGTTTATTTTGAGTAAGTACAAAATTAAATAAAAGATAACATATAACATGATTCTTACACGTTAAAGATTGTTTTTTGCTATTTATAAAAACAAACCAATGTTAGTAAGAATCGAATATAATATTATTCTCTCTCTGTCCATCTTATTTGTCCAAAAAATTTAAATTGACATACTAAAAAATACTTTATTTGTGCTTTATTATTTTACCGACCATTTTTTTACTATTTTTATGTGTTAACTTTGTTGTAATAAAATGAGACGAGTAAGATAAGATGCTAAAAATGCAAGTGAGATAATTAAAGTGAGACAAATGATTTGTCTAACTTATTTAGACATATTTGATAAAGTAAATAAATTGTATCTAAATAAGTTGAATGTAGTGAATAACATATTTGAAGTGACACTCAAAATATTTTGCAACTCTTTACTATAAATATGTGTAATTTATTGTTGTTATGTCTTAAATATCCCGTTCCGCGATTGGAGGTCTCATTATTTAGATATATTTGACAACGTAAATAAAATGTAACTAAAGTCCAATTTGACGTATTATTTCGATACTATATGTATATATAATATTTGAGATATGTAATTTGTAACAGTTTTTGTTTGATAAAATATGTTATCCTGTATACTTGTGGATATAGTCAATTGGTGAACAACATAAATCCATGTTTTATTTTCGTTCATGTTTATTATTTGTTCATTTAACCATATTTTGTCACAACAGTTATATTTTTTATATTTTATATATATCACTATTTATGTCTTATTTTAATTAAAAGGTTATCACAATTTCAGTTAAAACGGCACAATGTAACCCTTAGATATTTTCTCCAAATTTGTTATATTAAAGTTTTGTAGTTAATCTTTTATATCCTTCAATAATTTCAACAGTTTGATATATTTAATGTGTCAACGAGTGACCACGTAATATAAAAATGGGTTATGTTTTGTCATTTTGGGATGTTCGTAAAAATAATTTACATTTGAAGTTTTCTATTTATAATAAATGAACTCACTACTAACTACACACAATCCATTTAAAATAATATATGAAATGGACCCAAACTCGACTAATTAAGTATCTCTATAAATCAAAACACATTATTAGAATGTGCGGCGAATGTAAATATTTTTGCGAATGAAAAGACTATTTTTTTGAATTTGAATTTCATTTTTAAGATTTCTTGATTATATAGTTTAATATCACTACAACGTTTTCGAACTCTGGAGCTCTCTCCAAGCGCGAGCGCGCGCTTTCTCCCTCTCCCTCTACAGAGTCTCCACGCTTCCCAACCTTTCTCCCTTTTCCGCTTTTCCTTTATACTAGTCTTTTTTCAACGAAAGAACCATTATCCAAAAGCATTAAAGTGTAATTAATTCAGAGTTTCAACGTTATAACGAGGAAATCAGCGAAGCAACTAATGTGATTTAACTGCTTGTGGTGATTAGTTTGTTGTATAAGCTGTTTCTATAGATCTAATATTTCTGCTGAAAGGTGTAGTGGGTTATTGCTTTCTCTCCAAAACTCAGCGCTTTAATGAGAATAAAGAAAAAAATCAAGATTCTTTCCTTTTTAACATAACTACTGAAAAAGTTGTTAAGTGATTCGTTTTTTATTATAATTAATAGTGAATGCATGCCTGGAAGAAAAAGGAAACCTCTATTGCTTTGACATATGCTTTAATTCAAGAAGAAAACAGTGTTATTTAGTGTTTACAGAAAAGAGTTGCTATCTTGTGTGTTAGGGAGATGATTCCTCTGTTCTTTTTAGCTGTATGTGCTGAGGGTTTAGTGGCATTTCTTCTAATGGTGAAGATTGGGCCGTTAAGGGAACTGGTGATGAAGGGTTTGGATCAAGTGAAAGCGACAAGGGGTACAGTGTTAACCATTGCTGGTACTATTTTTGTCATTCTGTTATCAAACTTGTTTAGCATTATCAAGATTCAGAATAAGGGTTCGAAGCATGGTGCAATGACACCTATGGATCAGGTTATTTGGAGGACCAATCTTTTGGAGGCGATTCTCATGGGTATGGGCTCTTTTAGATTCGGCTAAAATGAGTTTGTGGCTTTGGTTTCATGATTCTTGAATCTTGAGTATGTACATAAAATATGTTTAATCATTGCATGTTATGTGACTATATGAGTTCATGGTTACTGTTGGTGACTATTGAACCTTGACTATTAATCAGTGTTATGTTTTGTGTTTGTTTTCCGAGAGACTAAAATGAGTTTATGGTTCCCTTTAGTGATTCTTGAATCTTGATTGTATGTACATAGAGTTTATGGTTCCCTTAGTGATTCTTGAATCTTGATTGTATGTACATAGTCTCATGATTGGTGCTATATTTGCTTCCTATGAATGTGGCTAAAATGAGCACGGTTCGATTTCTTGATGGTAAATGTGCATAGATTTATGATCACTGTTATGTTTGCTTTTTTTTTTGTGGATTCTGGTGTTGTGATGTGATGCATATTTATCCTATTGGCACTACCAGTGTTCTTTGGGTTTCAACTATTTCTAGTCTCTCTTTTTCCATTTTTACTTCTAGGAATATGCATGATCACATCTGATGTATTGTGCTGAGAAAAACATGCATTAGAAGGTACTGACTCTGTCCCAATAAGCTTGTCCCTCTTTTCCCTATCTGGGCTATCTAGATAAGGTTGTCTCAGTCCAAAAATGGCAGAAAATAACTCTTGAAAAAGTGTAGCTCTCACAACCTTTCTAAGGTTTACAATACTTTATGCGTTATCCTTAATAACCGTGAAAAAAAATGGGACAAGCTTATTGGGACAGATGAAGTATTAACTTTAGCTTTGTTAGGATAACCTTAAAATCTCTAGCTCAATTTTTTTTTCATTGTTTATATAGGAAATGTTTGATACTGAACTTCATGTCTTACCTTAGCCACGCTACAAATTCATCGTTCTTTTAGTTTGTATCCGATTCATCTCTGTTTAGACAGCAGAGTTGAGATATGCTTGAAAATGTTGAATTTTCTTACCGTACATCTTCTTGCAATTGCAAATGCAGTTGAAACCTGCCACCCCCCCTTTATTCTTACTGTTTTTGTACTACATACAAAAGAGATGTGATTTCTCATATAGTTTTACTATTTCATCGATCAATTTGGAAACTCAACTTGTGATTCACAAGCATGCTAATCTACTACGCCTTGTTGTGTTCTTATGTGTCTTACATCTTTGAGAGAAAGCTTTATTAGCTTCTATTCTTGAATCTGAACTCCTTCTCTATCACAGGCTTTTCTCTCTTACTCGGGTTTCTAATCGACCGTATGGACCATTACATGCGAAAGTTGGCAAAATTAAGAAGCAGCACCGGATTTTCAATGCAAGAAGTCGACAGACTAGAGAAAGAGAAGGTGCAGCTTAAGGAGAAGGAAGAGAAAGCTACCGGTGAAATTAAGCAGTTGCAGAAAGAAATAAAAAGCTTAACTGATACTTTGAAAAAGCTAAATATTGAGACTGCGGAAAAGGATGTGAAAATCGAGACTGGCGAAGCTCACGTATTTGCCCTCCAGAAACAAGCTGCGGATCTTCTGCTCGAATATGACCGTCTTCTTGAAGATAACCAGATCCTTCAGAACCAGGTTTTCAGTTACCATAGTTGAAAGTGAAAGAGTACTTCAGGATTAGCTTACGTTGTTTTTGGTAGAAAACTCGGTTTCGGCCTGCTGAACTTAGTGTAAAAGGTCGTTAGTCGTAGATAGTATGAGTCGAGCTTGAGCTGAAGCTCAACTTTTGTAGCAATGAGAAGATGAAAATTGAAAAGAAGAGAAAAGGAGAGTGTGGAACTTATATTGTGACAATGTTGTATCTCTAACAGCCCTACTTTTGATAGTTGGTGTTGGTTTTTGAGGTTTGACAAAGGCAACTGAGTTGAAAATTGGATGCCATAGACATAGTTTGTCTTTATGATGTTGTAGTATGTTTTAGGGAAGTCATATGTTACTCCATAGTTCATAATTAACTCATTTCCTCGTGTATATAAACACTTGTGTTATATGGCAGTGTGTTTTTGTTTTTGTAAAATGTGTTTTATTCTTCTTCTTTTCTTTTTCCTTTTCTTTTTCATTTATTTCAGAAGGACCAAATTTGATTTTTTTTTATTTAAGTAGTTAAATTAAATACTAGTCATAAAGGAATTGAAGTGAAACCAATATTTGATTCAATTAATGAAATTATTTTATTTATATTAAAATATTGAATGATAATTCATATTCAATTTGATACAGATTATTCGATTCGATTTTAGTATTTAGTTTGATTATTTAAATATATTAAATAATATGTTCAAAATATAATTTGATCCGAAATCACAAACTTATAAAAACTGTCGATTAAGTTAGAAAGTGAAGTATGTTTTTAATATACAAAATATACATAATTTTTAAATAATTGTACTCTGGCCCATTAAATTTACATAATATATACATAATATTTAAATTTTTAAATATACAAAAGCAATAAATGTCATCTTTTACTAAATAAATTCTCTCTGGAATAATTGTAGAGTAAGACGGAGTACTCAACATTTAAATAATCGTTTATAGATTTTAAATTATTAGCTCGAATCTAAACTACAGAAGAAAATGGCCGCTTTCCTCACTTGCGTATAGCTCCAGTAGAACAAAGATGGCCGCTACCAGCACTTCAACTCCGCCGCTGACGGCTGAAATCGCCCGAGCTCCGGTGTCCTCCTCCCCGAATACTGAAGATACGGAACCTGAATTTTCCCGCAATACTAGACCAGGACTGAAACGCTTCGCGCTCACCCTCACTGTTCTTTTCTCTTTCCTGTTAGGTAATAAAATCATCGCGAATTCTCACTATCACCCTGTTCCGCCGTTTAGTGCGTTTTTATTTGTTTATATTTCATTGCTATTCGCAACTGCAGGTCTTCCGTTTTTGTTAAAATCAGTAGAAATATACAGATCGCCGCTGCCGTTCCGAGAAATTGATGATTTGTCCGCCGCGGTTGAGTCGAATCCTCTGAAATTTCCTTGCAAGTTCCGAGCAGTATTTATTGGAAAGGAAGGATCTTTTACTGCTAATGAATTATCGCTTAAGATTGAGCATCAAATGCGGCAAATCGCGTCCAAGGATTCCATATCTTGTGGTGCTTGTAGCTACAATTCATCTGTTTCTGTAGTAGTGGAAAATGGTGCTGATTGTTTGCGTAGTGACAATGATTTCAACTGGAAGTGTGGAGCGCTGAGTGAGCTGGTGAAGAATGAGCATTCGAAGGAATACAATGATGAGTTGTTCGATGAATATTTGCATTCTTTGGTGGATGGTACTGGAAGTCATAGCAATGGTATAAAAATTTACACGATGATAGTGGTCAGGAGGGAGGGCCAGAAGGATGTGAGTGCAGTTGTTGGGAAATATAGGCACGGATGGATTGCGGGTAGGGTTTCAGAGGACGAGGCAGTGAAGAAGGTGGCTGAGATTTTTGTGAAAGCGTTTGTGAATGGAGGAAAAGAGGAAGGGCCTATCAGTGGGGAGTTTATGCCTGTGGGGGCAGATGGGAAAATCGTGCTTTCATTTAATTTGTTGAATGCTGATCCACGTGATTGGATTTATGACTGGTATATAACTTATCTAATGTGATTTTGTTGGAAAAGTTGCTCATGGTGTGATTATTGTTGTCAAGCTAATGTTATCGGCTCTTCATTTTATGCCATGAGTGTCAGTTGTAACTTGTGTCTGAATATACTTCTGTAAAATGAAAATTATCAATTCAACCATTTGAATCTGCAGGGAATTCCAAGAAATAGATGATAATCTATTGGCACCAATCCTCGAGTCTTTGAAGCCTCTAGCAGATATAAGAGTGGAGAGTCAGGTAAGGCTCAAGCTTTTATTCCTATTTTCTTTTCCTTCTCCAACCCAACAACATTAAGCCTCCTAGTGTTTACGAGAATGCTTGTGGTAAATTATCTTGTTTAGATTCTGTATCCAATAAAATACTCATCCAAGTTCAAGTAACATATCTTACCATGTTTGGTGAATGAACAGGTCTTGTACCACACTCCGAAGTCTTCCTTTTCCTACTGGGACGAAAAGCTCAGAAGCTATATTTTCACAACGAAAGATCTTCCTTTCTTTGTATGTTCTTCCAGCACTTCCTCTTTATTGATTTTTTTTTTGTGACAGAAAATGTGTAAGTTGCAGCAATGATTGTAGCATGACTAACTCTCTTAGTCTCTTGAAATTGATGCATGTGGTGGGTCGAGGGAAGTCCATACAACAGTATACCATTTGTGTATTCTTATTTTTATAATAGTATTTCTCTATATATGCTTGTTAAAACTTAAATGATTGTAGGCTTTGTAGCATGACTAACTCTCCTGCAATTTCTATCTATATCAGTTTGTAGTTGCTGATATTTTGGATTCATTTCATGGTAATGAAATCTGCATGTGCGCTTATTCTGTCATGAGAGGGGCAGTAAGTAATTATTTGTAAATATGTTATCAAAATGCTTAAGTATCCAGATATTGTAGGTAAACTCAAACGAGTGGCATTTGGATACATCTGTTGCAGCAGGAGGGCGTTCAAAGATTCTTCATCTTGTGGTGTATAATCTTTAACTCTGCTTTCATTTTTTCTAGTATGACTGCTGTTTCAATTTTAGTTTGTAGTCTGGAATGGGGAACGATATCATAAATGAGATAGTAAGTCATCAGAAAACCTTGAAGTTGTGTAACCTGATTGATATAAATACCCTGAGTTATTTTGTGATCTGCTTTAGAAACTATTGAATGTAGTTTCCTTTTCTTTTGGTTTTATTTGTTCTCACAGGTATGTGCCTTCTGCAACAGAATGTCCACTTGTATTGCTGCTCCCTAATGGGAAAGTTTCAAAATCAAATGGCTTTATATCCCCGGTAAGTTGAATTTGTTTTAAACTATTGTTTATTTACAGTGTTTTGCCCAAACAGATGTGATTTATTTGCTGAATGCCAAATTTCCAGATGTGGGGGAGTGTTGTTGTTTGGAACCCTTCGGCTTGTTTGAATGATTCAATAATGGAGACTCGTGTCAGGCATAAGATTCCTTCTGAGGTCAGTTGCCGTTGTTAGTGATTAAGATAAAACTTACTAGATTGAGTAATCTTGTTCTGAATTCTCATCTGATCATGTTAATGTTTTAAAAGATGTATGTTATGTGTGTGTATGCTGGCCAAGTAGTTAAGTGATGTATACTTGTAGTTACTTCTGAGGCGGAAGGTCTAGGGTTCAAATCCCATCACCACAAGGACAATGTTTAATACTGTATTCTGTTTCAAAAGAAGAAGAAAATAATAAGTTGTATGTTATTTTGACTTTTCCATATCTATTAGTTTATGACTTCCCTGAACAAGTAAATGTTGAAAGTATGTAATGTGGGATCACTAGCTAGCTAGTTACCGCACTAAATTTTTAGCTAAGCTTCCTGACACACTAAATAATAGACTAAATGAAGAGTCTTTACCATGAGTCTAACAGGACTTGAAGAAAATCTTTGAAGTCTTCATAGGCCAGCTGCGGCAACTCTTTGGTCTGAATTCAAAAGGTGTATTTCGTGATGCAACAGGCAAAATACGACTTTTGACCAGTGAAAGTGGCTTCACAGAATGGTAAGCAAGTCTATAAGCTGGGGTACTCATAACATGGCATTACTTGGTAAAGCTTGTAGATTGACTGATTGAGTAATGGCTTCTGTAGCTCTAGTCATAAAATGCAAATGTATTGCTTAAATAATGGTACCTGGAAGGATTTGTAACAATATTTAAATGCCATTAAGATATGTACGTATATGACTATTAACTTTTTCCTTACGCTTCTTCCAAAACATGGGGAATATGTTTGGAAACCGGCACCCTCGCTGCTACAATCAACAGCTCATTTTTAATTTTTGCATAGCTTTTACTTGTTAGAGAATAATTGTTTGCTCAGAAACTAATAGCATGCATATTTTCTGCTTATAAGGGAATTGGACGTATTATCACGGCAGCACACATGTTTTAATCTTCTCCAATGCACCACTACCCTTGGATCACTTTCTCGACTGGTATGTTATTACTTTCTTTTTTGTTATAGTTTCATGTTATATCCTTGGCTGTACTAAAACTAAGATACTGATGTAGGTCCAATCACTTCCAAGAATGATTATTAAGGAGGAAATAGGTGAACAGGTACTATTCCATGACATTTTCCTAATAAGATTTACATTAATCTCAATATCATTCCATTCAGATATCAATTGTATAATGTTTTTATTATGGTGCCAAAGTGTAGTGGTGGAATATATATCTATCTATATATATATATTTCTCAGAATATCTATTATTCAAGGTTCCTGCCAGTTCAAATTTGGTTGTGACTATGAAATATTTATATACTTCATTTGTCTTCTAAACGTTTATGAGCAGGTGAGGTACTCTCTTGAAGCTGCAAAATTGGCTTTGAGCAATGTCTCTGAAGGAATTTATGACGCTTCTGCAGGTATGCTGTATAATTCATAATACGTAACTCTAAGGAAGCATATTTTATCAGTTGAAATACTGAGATGTACTAAACCATATCTTATTTATCTTTTGTGTCAGCATCTTCAAGACGAGCTAGGTCTTTGGCTGAGGATGCTTTTTATCACCCATCCATGATGTCTGTGAGCTACTACTCCTTCGAGCACTGCTTTGCTGTCTACTCGGTTCGTGCTTCCACACCAACTTCTCTTATCTGTACTAGAAAATTAATTTCTTTCATAAGATGATCAGTATTACTGCCTAGATCTGCAATGCTATTAAGTAAACTGTTGTGAAAAACTTTATATAATGTCTCATTTGTTTGATTATGTAATCCTTCAAGTATTCATTTCTATGCTTTTTATCCAATCTATCACCCAAGTTTAACTTCCTAAATTTGTGCCATTAATGTAGAAGCTAGGCAATCTAATTATCTGTTCTCTTGTTCTACAACAGCCCTTCTTCCTGCCAGTTTCGCTGCACGTGCTTCTGGCAGCCCTCAGAGAATGGAAAAGGTACAAGCAAGAGAGCAGGAAGTACAAAGCATGGAAAGCTAAAAAAGATTGAGGTACCCTGAACCTCGCTCACAGATTATATACAAATTTTACTCTGAAGAGGCTACCTTCATTGCCCAGATTTAGGAGAGATTATGAGCTTGATTCTGAAGCTAGTAGTAACTGTAACAAAAGGGTCTGGTTTTGTCTTTGCTTAATGTAGTGTACGGTAGCAGCTAGAGTTTACTGTATATGCATACAAAATGAGGTGATTTATTTTCTGACACGTGTCGTGCATTAATTAAAATTTATTTTCACCAACGCATTCGTGAATTATTTCATTTTTGTTGTCTTTAGCCACTTAGAGCAAGAAAATAGTATAGATAGGTAGAGATCAATGTGGAAAAACTGGGACCAAATTGAGAACCGATTATCGAGTATTGGTTTTTCGGGATATTAAGCTGTAATCGGTTCTTAATTTTTAAACGGTATTAGGTATCAAATCGGTATCGGATTGGGTACATGTATATAGAGTTATATATTAAAAAAATATTTTATATATTATAAATTATTTAAAAAATATATTAAATTATATTTTTATCAAATTATTATTGGTTTAAATTAATATTTTTAAAATAAAAATATTTAAAAAAATCAAAAATAGGTAAAATAAATGGTTCCGCTATCAATTCCTAAAATTTTGACTTTTTCAATTCCAATTAATCGGTATCGAAGACCAATTGACATCCATATAGATAAGATTCATTATTATGCGAATTAAGGAGCAAACAAAAAACATATCAATATAAACAGGACAAATTACATATTAAATGACCAATTTGTCACAAAGACGAATTTCGGCGACACTAAGATTCAAATCAGAACAAGACAACTAGATACATACCAAATTACATAAATCTTGATCAAAATATGGATTATATTTGAAAAACATTATAGGCACAAGTTCTTGTGATAAACACACCATACAAGCTTGAGCATGCAAATTTTCTTAATTAAAATATGGAAATCCACAAAAATCAACCAACAAAAATGAAGCGATTCATTAAAATTTAAAAACATGCTTGCGAGCAAAGAAAACACATCAACATATTAAAAGGAAAGAAAAAATCAAAAAATATCAATAATTTCCAAAACGTAATTGTTACAAAGGGGGCAATTACCCCCCTGGACCCACATCTCCCTCGAGCACAGCCTGCAAAAGGAGTGGCCGCACGGCTCGAACGGCGACCCTTTATGCCTCACCATGCAAATGCAGCAGTTCATATACCCTCCGCCGCCTCCGTCTTCCTCCTCCTCCTCCTCCTCCTCTTCCTCCTCCATCCCGTACTCGTCGTCTGATTCCGCCAGCAGCGACATCAACGACATCTTCGCCGGCGCCGTCTCCTCCCCTCCCGTTGCCGCCTCATCCCCTACCGCCGCAGCCTCATCTGCCGCCGCAGCTGCAGCCTCATCCGCCGCCGCCTCCTCCTCCGCTGCCTCCTCCTGCAGCCTCCGCAGCGGCGACGGATCGGAGTCGAACCTCCCGCTCCGCTCGTTGCGCCCGCTGGAGTTCCGCCGCAGGCTCGACGATCGGAACTCCGGCACGATGGCGACCTCGGGCTGCATCCCCGGATCGGATTCGGGCCCCGCGCTGACCCGACCCGAGGCGTGTCGGAACATCACGCGCTTCTTGCTGGTCTGGATTGGGACGTCGGAGGCGGGGACTGCGACGCTCGATGTCCATGCGGCGCCACCGCCGCTGCGGCGGCTGTGGCTTCGGATCTTATCCTTGAAATGCTTCCAGCTCCTCCGCCCTTCCTTGGTGCCTTCGTCGTCGATGACGTCCGTCAGAGTCCGAGTGGACACCGCGCGCGAGAACTTCCCCTCGCCGCCGCCGGAAGATTCCATCCGCCTTCGGGAATTAGTTACGGTTTGTTAGTGTTGAAATAAGATTGAATTTGATGATGTGTGTTTTATGTTCGTGATATCTCAAAGCGCATGAGAATATGGCGATAGGGAAATATATACAATAATATTTTAATATTACTAATTTATTATTTAGTAAAAGAGGATAAATAGTGTAATAGATGGTAGTTGTGGAGAGATTGAGCGAGTTTGGAGGGACTATTTCTTCATGTTTTATTTTTTGAATATATGAAAATCCAAATTACATAAACATAATCACGTGTACAAGGAAATCCTTAATTGTACTTGCTTTTTCTAATTAAATGATTAAATTTTTCTTATAAATTTGATCAAACTAATATACTTTTAGTGAGATGGATGGATTGTATGTTAGATTTTATTATGACATATTATTATCATCACAAAAAATTAGAATACGAAATTTATTGTCTTGGAGATTAACACTACCAATAAACTTACACACGCA
This sequence comes from Leonotis leonurus, assembly GCA_026898415.1. Lineage (NCBI taxonomy): Eukaryota > Viridiplantae > Streptophyta > Magnoliopsida > Lamiales > Lamiaceae > Leonotis > Leonotis leonurus. The sequence continues at coordinate 4,295,210 of JAPKLX010000007.1, forward strand.
CACATAGTAAATATTTTTAAAAATGAATATATTAAGTTTAAATTACAAAATTACATCACGAACATATTTTTTTAAAAATTAAATTAAATTAAATTTAAATTACATAATCGCGTTACAAAAGTCAAACTCGAAATTTATTACCATGACATTAACTAGACCACACAGACTATTTTGAACAAAACTTCCCTTTTCTTAGTAATCTAAATAATAATAATATCGAAAATGTTGATGCAAAATAATGAGGCCCAAATTGGGCTAAGGCCCAAAGTAAAAAATAGTCGGCAATGGGCGGCCCGGTCCGAATTCTCGCGCCCAAAATAGTTTTTACAATCTTGTAGAGAGAGAAAATAAATAGATTGGAAGACATTTTTAGAGAGAGAAAGTATTGGGGAACCAACGAGCACGACGGGGACGAGCCTGCGCCATTATTTCTAATCAAAATCACACGCAGTTACACGCACTGACGTACACATACACGCATTTATATGTACAAGTTCGACCTCGTCGTCATGCTGTAGCGGGAATGCTTTCATATGCTCAGGTGCTATAGGGCGGAATATGCAATCTTTGCTTTGAGTTGAGGTACCTTGTGCATCAGAAGCAAAACCCTAACTTCTGGGAGATTATTGCCGGGGTTTCTATTCCGAGCCCCAAGCTGCAATTTGTTCGTCGCCAATCACAATTGAGGTATTGCCCTCGCGTTCCTAGCTCTGGGAACCCTAGAATTTGGAGCTCTTCCCAAGTTTGTCATGACATTGGGATTTTTCTGCAAGCATGTAGTTGAATTAGGGGTTTGAATTTGGGGAAATTGATGGGAGTTGATGTTTACGAGTTTATTGGCGCATTTTGGTTGAGTTGCAGCATGAATTTTAAGTTTGCTGCATGTAAGGTTATCCAATGATGGGCACATAATTGGATAAGCTCTACATTCTTTAGGGTGTATAATCAGTTAAGTTATACCTTTTGAGTCTGCGGTACTAGGCAAAAGATAATAGTCGATCAATTATGATTTTTGAACTTGGAAAGAGATAAAAAAAGTGCACGTTTCAACATATTTCTAGGCCTCTCTCTCTCTCCTGTCTCTCTGTTATTTCTCGTTTTTTGTTGTGAAGCTGTCTCCAGAGTGGAAGAATTCTTAACGCATTAATGTACTTGGATAGAAATCATCAAATGAATCTGGTTGGTGGATATGGCAATAGGAACGATTGTGGCTCCAATTAACTTATGGATAATTAAGATGCATTTGCATGCGTCCAGGCCGCCTATTTACTTTAGCTGCGCTATTTTTAGAAAGTTCTAAAACATTGCTTACCAGCCTTTTAGTCTTTGGGCGGTGAGGACTGAGGAACATAACGTGTTTCTCTGAGTAATAATTGTTTTCTTGCACACGTGTGTGCATTTAACATTGCAATGAACATGGAAGGACCCTTTCTACTTATTTTCAAGATTTTAGAAATATTGTGCTTGAGCGGTAATATTAAACAAGGTGCTTGATTTGGATTAATGCAAATCGGTTTACTGTCTACATTGTGACATCATCTTTGGTCCCTTGCGTGGATTTGGTTTATCAAATTTCTTAGCTTATCTTCTTATGATTGAAAACCTGAAATGAAGAATATACTATGTATAACGTGGAGTATAATTGATAAAAGGTTGGCACATTGTAATTCGAACCCAACCACATTTGAAATTTTCTTCTACACGGATTTTTAAATGAAGCCGTGGTTCATATGTTTCATGTTAATATGTTATATGTTGGTAGAAATTATGAGGCTTCCGACTTATCTTTGATACATTGAACTGAGAGGCTGCCATGCCCACATCTGTGGAGGGATCAGAGGACTAAGGAACTTCAACATCCCTTATTACATCCCATGTTTTTTGAAAAAAGTCTTGTTCTTTTATCCTCTATTCAGAACCCGTTATTAATAATAAGATGCTTTCATGTTCCTTAGGAGTTTTCTTTTAGTCTTGAGTTAATGGACACAATAATTCGTAGCTTGTGAAGTGGGGAATGCGTCAATGTGGCTCGCCGCCTGTTCTCTTAGTAAATGCTGAAGTTGATTCTATGGGAGGAGTTGGTATTGTTTGCAAAACTTCTCCCAGAAGAGCAGCAATTGAAAGGATTCAAGGAGAGCTCAGGTAATGCAGTTGTGATGTGTAGATTTAAATCATGCAGCTGCAAAAAAATCTCAACGATTCAGTTTGTTGACGTGAACATTTTTCTTATGACCACAGGCAAGAGTATAATGTTCGGGATAAAACAAAAAGAGAATTGGAATTTCTTGAAAAAGTATGGAGCTGTAACTTCATCTCTTTTTTCTCAATGTATTTTGAACATACCGCAAGACATAATTCTTATTTGTTGGCAGGGTGGAAATCCCCTAGACTTACTCAAGCCTGGAGATGCTACTTCGGTTAGTGTCCAGTCAACTTCCTTCACCAATCAACATCAGGATAATATTGTTACAAGGTATTTAAAATGAATCATAATCCATCTAATGGTATTTGTAATATCGAACACATGTTGTGAATGATTTATGCTTTTTTGTTTCTATGGAGTTACAGTGAAGCAAAAGGCAGTGTTGCATTTGCTGCATCACCCCATGGAGACTCTGTGGAGAGTAGCGGGAGACTTGGGGCAAATCCTTGCGAACCCAATACTGCTGATCATCTCATGGTATTTGATGGTGAGCATGAGTTTTCTGAAGGTGATAAGAGTTCATTACATCCTAGTAGGAGTAAAATTGTGCCATCAGAAAAGCTATCCCAGATGGATGGACGTCATAGAACTTGGGAACATGGTGAGCCGGCTACTTTTAGTGTACCTAGAAAAGCATATAAGAGAAGGAATAGGTCCCGTCCAAATCGTGATGGGATTAGGTTAAGTTCAGTTGATGCAAATACAACTCATGGCAGTGATGGCTCTTGTCTACCTTCTCACCATGGCAAGGACCTTCAAGGACTAGTATCTGATACAGATAATAGTAACTCGTTAATAAATTGTGATTCAAAACCTTTATGTGCTAAAGATGTTGGCGAGACTGGATTGGTGGACACACAGCAGGAAATGGAGTTAGGCGGGGGAAGGGCTGTAGAATCATCTAATAACCTGCTTGAAAATGTTCAGCTGGATGCTGCATCAGATGCTATTGCTTCTGAAACCCCTCTTGATGATCAATGTAATCAACAATCACAATCGGGTGCTCTGGAAACTGCAATTCAAATGAATTTTGATGGTTCTAAGGCCACACGGACAATAGAAGAGATACATTCTGCAGTTATCGAGTGCCAGGGGCCTGTCAATAAAACTGAGAATGAATCTAGTTCCTATCAAATCAATGGTATCAGCAATCAAAAGGTTGGAATTAATGTTGATGCTCATAACACGACTGACTTGTCTGGCATGAAGGTTATGGATTATGGGTCGTTCTGTGCACAAACCAACATAAGTATCGATGGAAATAATGATGGTGATACAGGTAAGAAAGTGGCAAATGCTGACACAAATGGACAGGTCAACGATCAGACCATACCCTCAGGTGAAACACCATTGGTTGGATGTGATGACTTAGTAATTGAAAAGAGAGAGACAGGGGTTGTTGACGGTTTTTCTCTTGATAAACCGGAGAGCTCCTCTGCATGTCTAATGCGGCAAGTAAATGGCTTTAAACGCCAACATGATGAAGAATTGGATGAAAGTGGATCTGCTATCAATACTGAGGCGAAAAATCAAATTGTCGTTGAAGCAATGGAACCTTGTAAACCAAGTGGGTCAGAATCAAGAATAAAAGATGTTCCTGCTTTGGATAGCAATCCTGGGATGGGAGATGAAATTTCATGCACTGTTAAGAATCACCATGTTGTTGATACCTCAACTTCTGATTTCCCTAAGGGTGGATATTTGACTATGAATTCTACTGTTCTCCTTGAGGCTCAAACTTCTTCTTGTTCTAACTCAAAACTTCAACCAGAAATTGATGAAGATTCAATCTTGAAAGAAGCACAAATTATAGAGGTTAGATTTTTGTGTTTACTTTCCATTTGTCCGATTGAGTTGCTTTAAGCATGTTCCATGTGACTTTTTGTATCAAATATTTGATACAATGAAATGAACAGGCAAAACGAAAGAGGATTGCAGAGCTATCTGCTATGGCTTATGCTAGGAAAGTTCATCCAAAATCTCATTGGGATTATGTGCTTGAAGAGATGGCATGGTTAGCAAATGATTTTGCACAGGTCTGGTCTTGAAAGTTCTCCTATTGCCTATTTTCTCAGTTCAGATTTGTACATGCTGTTTGTAGTATTTTCAGGACTCTATTTCTTGGGAATAAACATTTTTGTATTTTTACTGGAGATGATATATGCATGATGCTTATAATGAGAGCTGCTGTTTGTTTAGGAGCGTGTTTGGAAAATAGCTGCTGCAGCTCAAATAAGTTGCCGAGCTGCTTTAAGCTGTCAGTTGAAGAAACATGAGAACCATTCTGTTATGGAGGCAAAAGAAATTGCTCGGACCTTGGCAAAATCTGTCATGGAGTTCTGGCGTTCGGTGGAGGTACATTGATATATTCTTTAAGTTGGTGCTGAAAATTTGTCATGGACCTTGGCGCAAACAAATTGTACTTTGACAGTTTGACTTGCTATTTAATTGTGTTTAGTGAATAAATAGATGGGCAATAATTATTGTTTTGGATGATGATTATTATTTGGTTTGGCAGGCAAAGAGCGTATTACTCGATCAGGATAGTCAAAGGGATGGTAGACTTCCTGTTAAGGCTTATGCAGTGAAATTTTTGAAATGTAATAGTTTGAATGTTACTGATCACGGAGCTAAGGTGCCATTGACTCCAGATAGAGTATCTGATATGGGAATCCCTGACCTCTCATGGGCGGATAATTTGACAGAAGTATGGCATTGTTCTTTGCTCGATCCCCCACTATCATTTTTTTATAATGACCTATTTGCACGTTTTTAATGTCTGAATGTAACATGATTTTTATGATGTTTATGTTGTACAAATGGATTCTATGAAGATTTTACCTTGTAATTGTCAACATGGTTGACTAATTTTATATTTCTGACTTTCAGGAGAATCTCTTCTATGCAGTCTCCCCTGGGGCCATGGACTCCTATAAACTCTCAATAGAGTCGCAGGTTGCACAGTGTGAGGTAAATGCTTTATTTGACTCAGTTTATCCCAGTGCGACTTATAGATGAGCTCATCCTACTAAATATACTACCTGCACTTGCTTTTTTTCTTCTGAGAAATGTTACCGTATATGGACTATGTAGTATATTTCTTAAAGTAAATTTGATGTCGTTGGGGGGTTTGGATGAGCCAATGGTACCGAACCTGCTAGCTCTTGAGAATGATTTTTGATTTAGCATGCCACGTCCCCATTCTCTAAAAGAATACTTTTCCTCTAGAGTTTTTATTTTCTTAAAAATCTGTTTTAAAAGTATTTGGTTGCGGAGTTTTCAGCCTTCAGGAGAATACTTCTATCTAGTTTCTAAAACTGATCATATTATTGTTCAGAAAATAAGAGGTGTTCAAGAGGATGTGGAAACATCTGCATGTGATGCCACTGCAGGTAAATCTAATATAGGTGAGCTTGGTTCTTCATTGCCCATTTTTTTATTTAACTATTTTTGTATAACCAATGAACTTCAGACTTTGAGTCTCAAGATACTGCATATGACGGGGATGAGGGGGAAATAAGCCCATATGACGTGCCGATGACCTTTGACAGAAGTATGTCCTCAAGATTTGGCCAAAAGAAGCGGAAACACTTGAGACATGCTTATGGAGTGAGACCATATGAAGTAACCTCCAACATATTGGGACTGAAATATGCTGAAAATAAAGTTGCCAATCAACAATCTTCTTTGATGGTGAAACGGCCAGGTGGCAGTCTTAATGTGTCAATCCCAACAAAACGTGTCCGCACTGCTTCAAGGAGAGTTATCAGCCCATTTAGTGCAGGAGCCTCTGGATGTATTCCAGTACTCAAAGCTGATGCTTCGAGTGGTGATACAAATTCTTTTCAGGATGATCAAACGACTCTGCGTGGTGGATCTTTTGGTCCAAATAGCTTGGAAGGTGAGTCAGGTGGCGAATTCAGTAAGCAATTACCATTTCACTCTGCAGAAGTCGTGACAAAACATAAGAAAAAGAAGAAACCCAAGCATCTGGTAACCAATACTATACGGTTCTTAATATCTTTGAACCGGTTTTGTGCGTCTCCATGTCTTCTCTAATTTCCCTTCATATTTTTCAGCAGAATGCTGCGTATGAACCAAGATGGCAGGTTGACAATACTTTTCAAATGGATCAGGTGAATTTATAATCTTCTTTTCTTCTGTGTTTTATTTTCATTTTGTTAGCTGATCTCATAGAATGAGAACAGATGCACTAGAGGGGTTTTTTAGGTCTGTCAATTATTCTTCTTAAGCCTACTTAGATTTATACTTTCTAGGTGAACTTTTTATGAAGAATTTGATTATAAGCCCCTTTTTTTTGTTAAATATATGGCATCCTTGCTGGTGCTAATGATCACATTCTACGAAATGTACTGGAGTGCTGTCTTAATATTTTTATGTCTTACGTGATTTAAGAACACAAAAGAAAAAAAACTATATTTTTGGAGTTTTGATTTAGGGAGTGAGCGAGTGATGATTCCTATTATTTTCTATTATTACATTTTTTTGTGCAACTGACGTTTAATGTTGCTGCTCTCCTTATGCAGTTCCAGAGGGATAACTTAAAGAAAAATTATCAACTCGAGTCTAATGGCAATAGTGGTAAAAGCATGTTTTCCTTCAAGTCAATAATGACACATAATTGTTAGCATTGATTTTGCTTGTCGCTGATGTAATGATATACATTTGTGAAGGTTTATTTGGTCAACCCATGATGAAGAAGCCGAAGATTATGCGACAATCGCCAGATAACTCTTTTGAGAATATTGCTTCTGCTACTGGGCCTGCTCCTTCTCCTGCAACCTCCCAAATGGGTAACATGCCTACTCCAAGTAAATTTATAAAAATGCTCAGTGGTCGGGATCGGGGTAGAAAGCCAAAAATCATGAAGGTACGTTTGTCAGTTTGAGCTGGCTCCCATTGAATATTCTATTGTTCGCATGATATTATGTCTGACGTTAATCATTTTATTTCTTCTTAGATGCCTACTGGACAAGTGGGTTCAGGAAATGCATGGACACTCTTTGAGGACCAGGTTAACTTTTATATGCTTTTCATGCATATACATTAGCTAAAATGCTTATCATATTTTCAAGACTTGACATATGATTACCTTTTAGTACTTGTAGAGGTATAATCATATAAAGAAATTGTAACAAAAAATTTTAGGCACTCGTTGTCCTGGCACATGACTTGGGTCCGAACTGGGAGCTTGTTAGCGATGCTATTAACAGTACTATGCAGTTCAAGGTAAGTTTTTTTACATGTAGGTGGATCTTGCGACAATATTGATTGTGATCTTTTTTTACAAAGTTTGTTCCTTTAATTTTATTAAGTATTATCTTTTGTATATGTAAAGTGCATATTCCGCAAAGCTAAGGAGTGCAAGGAGCGCCACAATTTTTTGATGGATAGAACTTCTGGTGATGGAGCTGATAGTGCTGAAGACTCTGGATCGTCACAACCTTATCCCTCTACATTACCTGGCATTCCCAAGGTACAAGGCCTTCTCTTACTTTATTCTTGTGCTGTAAATTGTTTGTTACAATAAATGTACTTCGTTTATTCAGGGAAGCGCCAGACAGTTGTTTCAACGTTTGCAGGGGCCAATGGTAGAAGAAACCCTCAAATCTCACTTTGGGAAAATCATCATTATTGCGCAGAAGCAACAATACCGTAAAAACCAGGTACTTTAATCAATTGAATCCATTGTGACATCATCTCATGTTACCTGCCTCATACCAGCATCCATCACTGTATGGTGCTTAACGTGTTTGACTCATCACTGCTTCGATACTAACAAAATGTTGAGATTTTGGTATTAAACAGCTTGCTAATATTATACAGAGGTTTTGTTATTGAATAGGATGTCTATATGGAGATTCTGATGTTGAAGTTCCTACTTGGTTATATTCCTATGTGTTATCCCGAATGCCTCAATGGATTTTGGAACTGTGAGAGGTTCTGTTGAGAATGGTTGCCTTTTTTCTGTTTGGTTTTGCATTGTGTTGACATGTTCTCCTGATTTAAAAAAAAGATTTCAATTTTGTAAAATTTTACACGTGTCTATTTTTGGAGTGATCCTGTGATCTTTGGGGTAATTGGATACTATTTTGGTGAATTTTGTTTGCTCTCTTTGAGAATACATATGTACTTCTATTTTCTTATATGATGTTTAATTTGAATTGTGTTCTCATGTTAAATCTGTTAAAGGTTTAAACCTTTTTCTTTCCTTTTAAATCTTAAGGTACTGGTCATTACTTTATTTGTGTTGTTCCACTAACTAAAAATTAGAATTTGTTAATTTTTTACTTCCAAACTTCAGTTTTGTCTTGATTGTGATATTTATCAATGTAATTTCCTCTAAGAATGATAACCAGGATTCCAAACAATTCCTGCAACCTCATGGCTCTCACACAGCTGCTTTGTCCCAAGTTTGTCCAAATAACTTAAATGGAGGTCCTGTACTAACGTAAGTTTTTTAATTGTTTTGACTTTTGATTATGCTTTGAAGATGGATTTGGTTAAAGTTTAGTAGTTTTTATGCTCTGGTAAACTTATGAACCAATTTCCTAGTTTTTCTTAATATTTTTTGTTCTCTAAATTTGATGACTCTTGCACCTTTAAAGCCCTTTGGATATCTGTGATGCCACTATATCTGGCCCGGACATACTTCCTATTGGATATCAAGGGTCACAACCTGGTGGATCGGCCATTGCAAATCAAGGTCCTGTGACTCCGATGCATCCTGCATCTGGTGCCAGCTCTGCATTACAAGGATCCTCTAATATGATGCTTGGTAACAACTTTTCATCATCACCTAGCTCACTAAGTCCCTCTATGAGGTAATGTGCTGAGGGATCAGATTTTCTTTGGCTTATTTCTTATCTCTGATAGGGTACTCATTTAGTTATTGTCATGTAGGGATAGTAGATATGTTGTTCCTAGACCTGCTTCAGCCGACGAACAGCAAAGGATGCAGCAGTATAACAACATGATGACTAATAGGAATATCCCGCAGTCTAATCTCTCTCCTGGAGCTCTTCCTGGAACTGATCGTGGTGTCCGAATACTTCCTGGTGGCAATGGCATGAGTTTAGCGTGCAATGTTAATAGAAGCATGCCAATGGCAAGACCTGGTTCACAAGCCATTGCTTCATCATCTATGGTTAGTTCTGGGAGTATGGTTTCCCCTGGTATATCATCACCAAATATGCATTCTGGAGTAGGCTCTGGTCAGGGAAGTTCGATGTTGAGACCTCGTGAACCTTTGCATATGATACGGGTATGCTATCATAATCCTTCCTACTTTTCTTGTAAATAGCCTTCATTCTGCCAAAGATCTGGAAACATATCTCTAGAATAATTTTAAGAGTAAAAGCAAAATAATCCATATTAATTGACCTGGTGAGACAAGACTTCTATAGCATTGTAGCTTTTCAGGCTGACAACTTCGTCCTGCACCCCCGTCCCCTACTCATACCCATCTATTAAAACGAGCATTATCTTTCAGCATGAGTTTTATGGTACTGCTCTTCTATAGATGTAAAATATGGTTCTTGGTTAGGAGATGCTCTTGGGATCTCCACTGTGCCAAGTTGGTACATCAGACTTCAGAAAACTATTTTGCACTTAAAAATTTGAGGATTTGAAGTAATAGCAAAATGTAATATGAACGTTAAATATATTAAATGAGAAACCTTCATAAACTGTGACAGCTTGTAATATGTTTCTATATGTAATTAAGCCTCATCCACCAACGTATCTAGTCTCTTAGAGAACTATCATGTTTCTAGTCATGTTCATCTAGCAAAAGTGCATTGTAATGAATGTTAAATGCAAGGGTTATAGCAATGATTCAATGACACGAGTACAATAACGATATAAAGTTCGTTTAAGTATCTGTTTGTTTCTTTGACTTAGGAAATAATGTTTTCCTGATGACCCCATTTGGTTACGAGTTAATGTACTTCCAAATTGAAATTACGTTTCCATTGCCACTTGTAATCTTGTTTGATCTTGAATGGCAGTCTTTATTTTTCCGTGGAGCTCTTTGTTTTGTGATTCCTATATGTCGCAGTTGCATGTCTGTACTTTAATAACAGATATTATGTGGCCTTTTGTAGCCTGGCCTGAGTCAGGATCCGCAGAGGCAATTGATGGCACCAGAGCTTCAGATGCAGGCCTCACCAGGAAACAGCCCTCTCTTTGATGGATTAAGTACGACTTTCTCTAACCAGACTGTGTCTCCACCTGTGTCCTCGTACCCTCTCCATAATCAACCCTCCCATCCAGTATCACCTCAGCAGCCTCAAGTGCTTAACCCTCATCACCCACATTTTCAAGGAGTAACTAATATTTCCCCTAATCCCCAACAGCAAGCTTATGCAATGCGCTTGGCTAAAGAAAGACAACATCGTCTTTTGCAACAGCAGCAACCGAAGCAGCACTCTGTACATCCACAACAATCACAATTTGCTCCACCTAGTTCTTTGATACCACACGTACAGTCACAGTCTCAACTCCCTACATCACCTACTGTACAAAATAGTTCACAAGTTCAACCCCAAACAGCTAGCCCACCGGTGTCACTTTCTCCATTGACATCAGCTTCTTCAATTCCCCAGCATCAGCAGAAGCATCAAATACCAGGTCAAGGAGTTGCAAGGAATGCTCAAGCTGTTGGGAGCGGCAAACAACGGCAGAGGCAGCAGCTTTCGCAAGCTAACAGGCAGCATCCTCAGCAGCGGCAGCATCCAGCTAAGGTTGCTAAGGGAGTTGGGAGAGGTACTCTGATGACGCATCAGAACACCCCCATTGATCCTTCCATAGTAGATGGGGTTTCCACAAGTCCCTGGAATCAGAGTTCTGATAAAGGAGAATCGACCACTCATTTAATGTCAAATCCAGCCTCATTTGCTAATTCTACTGTGCAGACAACAGGGCAATATGCATCTCCACGGCCACCTAAGCAGTCCCTTACTCAGCAAAAGAGTTATCCTGGCCAAGCTCCCTCATCAACCAAGCATCTATATCAAATGCCTTCTCAGCCTGAAAGTGGTAGTCAAGGTCGTGTTCCAGCTATTCCTTCTGGTTTATCCGCAGCTGTGTCTGGTTCAAGTCACCAACAGACATCGCCCCTCCAAAAGTTAGTTAATCAAAATCAGTTGGCTCTTCAAAGACTGCAGCCGAGTCGGCAAATAAATTCTGTTCCATCAAAACCAAAAGCAATAAATTCCGACACTGGCCAGCACCAAACTAGCAGCTCTAGTGAGATGGTTGCCACAACATTATCTCAGACCACTAGTAATGCAGTGAAGATAAACTCTTCAGCCAATTCTCATCAACGGCATGCTTCAGAACCATTGTTGGATGTGCATGCGATGAGTACGAATTGCACAATGTCTATGCCTGTAAATGCAGGGGAGCCTACTACTCAGGTTGGTGAAGAGCTTGGCCAGAGATCATCCACCAGCTCACCTTTGAGTAAACATGATGTTAGTGCACAGATTCAGCAGCATCCGCAGTCGTCACAACATCCACATCCTAATTCATCAGTGCCCCAGCAGCCTCTGTCACCTCAGCTTCTTCAAGCAGGTCAAGGCAATTTGTATGTTCGGCCTAATGACCGCAGTTTGGAATGAAGATGAGCCAACAGATTGTGCGGTGATGGTTGGTACTGCTCCTATCTGGTCTGTCATACTCTTACACATCAGTGTACAGGTCAGTCATGTCTTGCTATGTTTTTGTAGCTGCCGCATTAATTGATGTCTATTAGTTAAATGTTTTTTAAGTTCTTTATATCCTTTAGTGATCCAATATTTCAAATTTCAATTGACAATTAAACAAGAAAAGGGAATGAAATATGGGATACTTTAATAACCAACTCCTGAATGAAAAAATGAATGTGGGCAGATTTACTAAGTCTGGCCCTGAATCTCTCTAGATTACAGACTCACTAGATGAATCTGCTCGACACACATCTCAAAAAAGTTGGAAAGAGTGTGTTTCCTAGGCGATAGACAAAGATACACACTATAATACACTCATGCAGTGAGTTGATTTTGAATTAGATAGGTTCACCATTTGAGGACTGTTCAAGACATAGGGATTTGAGTTATTGTTCTGGAACAGCACCTTCTGGCTTTTGTCTCATTTATACTTGCTTCCTCTTTCGCCTCTTTGGTGTATTTTTCTGTGTTACTTTACCTTAAGTTGGCATGTGTAGTCATTGCTATGCTAATTTGGACTTGCAATTTCTTCAGTGAAGCCTTGTCTTGTGGATCTGTAAGGCATGGAGAACTGACACGTTAATCTAATTTACGAGCGCTACAAATTGTGAGATACGGGGCTTCTCAAACTTTTGGGAACATTGTATATTAGAACAGGCCCTAGGGATTTTGGAAGATAGAGACGAATACTAGTGGTAGTTGTACAGAGCTTCTGTCTCTCGTTTCATGCCCCTTTATGTTTAGGGGCCTTAATTATTTTCACGTGGGTAGATCAGTGATGCATTAATTGTTGCCCTTCTCATTGTTATGGCCGAAGGCTGTGGAATATTTTGTGAATATCATCAATTAATCTTCTTCTTGTGTATACTCTTTTACTCGATATTCATTTAAATAGTGCTCTCTCTTTCATGCATCACAAGTTCTTAATTCATTGTAAACTGAAAGGGGGAAAAAAGTACTAATCCAATCAACCCAAGAAACACAATCGTCTGGGGTTGATTGCAGAAGAGAGCCTTGAGCATGTTTGTACTTCCACTTAATCATCCAAAGAGGCAAATGTAGAACTTGTGTTCGTAAAATCCTTTATGAGGCTAAATGTAAATCTCAGGGGCATGATGCTAACTTAATAACATTGATAGAAAAGTAAAGACAAGACTGGAGAGGATATGAAATGTATCTAAAAGCTGCAATAGTTCAAATTGAGAAAGTATAACGTTTTTACAATGATTAGACAAATAAACTTATCAAACAATGTCCTTAAAGCTCCTCTGCATGTGTTTATTTTGTATATATGGCACTCGTTGTACATTTGAAACTGAGATATCCATGAGAATTATGTGCATTCCTCCAAAAATACACCTACACGAGTGATCAAAGAGTGAAACCTAGCATGTGTGGAAAGGGTACTACCATTGTGTGTGTGTGTGAGGAGATAGAGAGAGAGAGAGAGAGAGAGAGACAAAAAATACCTCGACTCAAGAATGTGATGGAACGCAAAGTTGGCAAGACATCCCGAGCTTAAACAGTCAGTTGAGATGAAAGAATATGCAGAACATGGTTTTGGAGTTATTCAGGTTCCTCGGGGCAGAGACCTGGTGCTTCGCAGCCAACATCTCCCCTGTAGTTGAATTGAGCAGACAAAGCAGGGGTTATCAATGACAAAAACCAAGACTCTTGAAATATACTTCATTTGCAAACAAGGACTTACATTTAAATTTATCTCCTTTAACGTCTCTAGTGACTCAGATAGCTCCACTTGTTTTGATTCTGTTGCACGCAATGCCTGTTACCCAATAACATATAGCTTGTTCAGCCACGTTTTTCTATCCCACAATAAGAGTCGAAGTAAATATAGAAGCTAGGGTGCAACATATTTTACTTTCTTCGTCTTCTGCAAGTCATACTCGATGGATTTTATGCGATTGAGGGATTCATTTATCATGTCCTCTTTCTCAGATGGAATTTTTGCAGGTTTTTTTGAAAGCTCATTTACCATATTCTCCAGATGCTGCAATTTTTGATAACAGGGGTGGAGAAGCTCCTCACTCTTTGAATGTGCAGCTTCTTGAGAAATTAAAGAATTTTCAACTTCTGTTGTTCCACGGTTTTCTAATACCGTCGCCATGTTTTCCATCTTAAAAAATCTTTTGATCAACCCAGCAAGTATACATAAGCATGTGAATATTCTGAGCAGAGCATCCATCACCATGGCAGAGAGTGATCCCTTCAGCAATCTTTGCTTTGCAACAGCACCAGCCAAATCTGCGGGCCCACCATGTTAGAGAATCAATGATAGTATGACAAAAACAGGCTCATGATATCAAGATCATCATAAAATGATTAGAGTATGTTTTACTGATGAGTTTATTTGAACTGATTGTAGTTCATGCTATGCCTGCTCGAGTTGTCTTGAGTTATGACCATAAATCTTCCTGAATTTCTCAAAAGTCCTTTTAAAAATAGATATATAAAGTAGTTTTGAACAATTTTCATAATAACTCATGGAATTTATTAACTAAAACATGAGTTTATTGCCATTGCCTAACAAAAGTAAGAGAAGTCATAGCACAATCTCAATTGTAATCGAGCTCCATTTGATGTGTACTACATAAGAGTATCATAATGGCTACCTACTTGATGGACGACGACCTTCATCATATCTATCTCCCAAAATATCCAATTCTGATCCCTGTAATATTTCTTGAATCTGCAAGGCCACAGAAACAGTTGGTGATATTTGCAATATCGATCACTTAGATAAGAAAAACAATCAAAAGAGAAGTTTATTATCTTGTAGAAAGTATGAAACTAGTACATTATCACTACAGGATGGTGCCGGTTCCCTGGTATCATAAGGCGATTTTCTTGGAATAGAAGATGAAGCAATTTCAGTTCTTGATTCCTGTCCAAAGAAGCAAGTATAAGTTCACATTCATCTCAGGTAATTAGAAGATAACTGAAAATGTGTCATTGCTAAGGTCCTGTCCTAATGCATTGTAATATATGGCCTAGACAGTATTATAAAAAAACTTGGCATCTAATGTTCAAAAAAGTTTACCTTGGAATCAACTAGCTTTATTTCTAAAGCACAGTCACTGTTCTGCAAAGCATGAACCAGCTGCAACCAGAGTTAGGTAAACCAGGTTAAATACAGAAAGATTGAAAAACTGAAGCATCAGCAAGTGAAAACTTCTTCATGGTTGCATATTAATCATGAATCCACGAACAATGACAAGATATACACCTTCATCATTTGTGTATCATTCCAAGGTCCCTTGTTTGATCCAAGACATCCACCTTCATTTGGACACGAGCAGGATCCACCTAGAAAATCTGGCAACTGACTGAAATGCAAAGGTTCAATAGAGAAGAGTAAAAAAATTTTTGTAAAAACTGCAGAATTATACTCAAGGCCCCAACCTAGCATCTATTACGTCCAATAGCTTGTCCTGGAATCTGGTACCTAAAACCTGTATATCAGCAACCTTGTTAAATAAACATTTCACTGGAATATTCAACTCGAAAAAGATACAGATCCTTTACATGAATTTTTGCAGTGGTCCTTGGATCAAGAAAGCCTTTTGCCCAATTCCATAAACATTTAAATCCACCACCAGCATTAACTATGAACATTTGATGCAATGTCTGAATATAGTGACAAAATTCTATCACTAACATGAACAAGCAAAACTTTTAAAAAAAAATTCAAAATTTTATTGGGAAAAGAAGCTGAAGCACCTCAGGATAATTGTTGCTATCAATTCTCTGCATGCGCATCACTAGATCATGTGCAATCTTTCCAAAACTCATCCAATTCTGTGTTAAATGTACAGCAACAGAAAAATTCAGGAAACATACACCACATTTATAAGATAAACCAATGTTTAATAGATTATGTAATACAACAACATAAACTAAATACCAGTCCATGTACGTCCAGAATAGTTGTTGTTGAATCAATATGTCTCTTCGCGGCAATAGAACAGACTGTAAACTTTTCTGCAAAAGCTTTCTCAAAACCTTGGACGTGATATTTCAAGAACCTATCAACAGTCGTGACGTTCATTAGTTTACTAGGTTCAATTTTCCCTAGTCTTTCTATGTATACAGGTCTCCCTCCTTTATCGACACCATGATAACCATGAGGATAATATCGCTGAACTTCTTCAAATTCCTCATATATGAAGTCCTGAAAAAAAAACATAGTCATAAAATTAAAAGCAATGCAAACGTGAATAAGAGTTTGATATTGGAATTACACAATTACTCCTGTAAAGAGCTATCCAAACAAAATTGGTGGATTGGGGGAGAATAAAAGAGCATAGGCGACTCATAAAAGCAGAACTGATTGATATTATATAGGAAGCACATAACAAAGCAAATTCACATAAAAAAAAGATTGAGGGAAATGAATAATTTTGGGACCCTCAATAAAGCAAAAAGTAAAGGCAATTGCAATGATGATCTTCAGGATGATGACTGAGTCAAACTCACAATCATCTGTCAATACAGTCTCAGTTATCATCTCACATAATTACAATATACTACTCCCTCTGTCCCACTTAAGTTGGGGCATTTCTTTTTGGCACCGTAATTAAAAAGTGTTATGATGAGTTGAAAAGGAGTATAAAGTGGTGATAGAAATATATACTATTTAAATTTGTGTGTGTAATAAATGTGTTCTAAAAAGGAACGACTCAACTTAGTTCAGATGGTCCAAAAAGGAATACGCCTCAACTTAAGTGGGACGGAGGTATTACTTTCATCAAGACCAAGAAGAGCAGATGAATTAAAAAAAATTTATATGATGGAAATCATACCTGTATTATGGTCTCTACTCCATTTTCTCTCCTCCAATTCAACATTTCTTCCCACATCTGTACTGTTTTACCAAGGTCAAACTTTCTTGCCTTTAAGAATCTGCAACAGTATGCATTTCGTTACTTAGAAAATATATTTCTACAAATTTGAATGCAAGTACAATCAGTTGTTAAACATCGCGTTAAGAAATTGATTATCTAATCTCTTTCATTCGAGGAATCAAATGAAGATAGTGCATTAAACATCATATAAGCTAAAACTCAAGATAATATCATACAGAAAAAGGAACCATTTCTATGAGACAAAATGTCAAAAAATAGATAGATAAAAGTTCTTGTTAATTTCAGAATTCTGATCTCTAAAAATAATAAACTTTGGAGTTCAAAACACTGAAAGAAGTTCTGTGAGGTTGCACGAGACACAGATCTACAGCCGCAAACAAAATTTCTTAGACACCAACATAAACTTAAAAGGTAAATAATAACACTAGATTCATGAGAAAGTTCCTCATTTTAATAAACAAAGCACACATTCATTTATATGTTCGTAATGATGAAAAACAGAAGCACATTAATTCAAATTAGCAAATGCCAGAGGAAGGGTAAAATTAGTCAGATAACCACCTCAACATGGTATGGTAATCATCATAATGAGCCGGAAGCATGTCCCTTTCAACCAAAGCTTGACGAAACACACTGACCACTTCCTCTTCCTCCCTATCCAGAAACTCTTCAGCACAAACTGAGGCAAACAGGCAATGCACCTTCCTCTTTCCACGTTTCCTGAACTCCCGCGTGGTCCTTGTTGACGAAATTATTGCCTTTCTCCTCAAAGATCTCATCCTACGCTTCCTTTTCTCATCCTCGGATATGATCTCAAGGCTAGATCTATCTCCACTTCCAACTTCATGAACCAAAACTATTTCTAATTATTAGAAGATTGTAAATTGATAGTAATTCTTATAATTAAACATAATAAGTGAATCAGCGTTTCCCATCCTCAGACATGATCGGATCTTTCCCCCTTCATTTTAATGAACCAAAACCATTTCTAAATTCTAATTATTAAAAACACTCAGAAAATTTCATAAATCAATGTAATCAGGCATAACAAACTATTAAAGTTAGTCAACATGATTTCATCTAAATCTTGCGATAAAAAGCTGGAATTTACCTGGCATTCTTGTCCTAGTTTTTCAGGATTTCAATCTCAAACACTCTGCATCAATTGTCAACTACATTAAGTCGGTCACATTAATAACAGTGGGAAAAAGGCAATCGTTATCACAGTGCAGATTTCGTCGATCACGTGTACAATAAATTCCGAAGCACAGAAGCTATACAAAGAAAAATCTAATACTTTTAATACTAAAAAAGGCCACAAGTAAAAAACAATGAGTAGAAGATGAAAAGAAAAGAAACAAATCTCAATCAAAATAACCGACAAAATTATTCACATTATTTTCAGCTCACACACCTCACGTTCAACGACGCAAAACAAAACACCGTAACGTAAGGTGATTCAAAAGGAAAAAAAAAAACAATCAGAAAACACACAAATCACATTCTCGCATTCGCATACATTGAATCCCACTGACATTACCTTCCAAAAGCAGCAGCATTCAAATCCTGATAATGATCGGCAATCGACGATCGCTCCTCTCCGCCACGCTGACTTAAATACGCAAGCATTCGCAGCTCACGTGAAGAGCACGGAGTTCGTTACGGTTGCTTTCAGATCAATCTCTCCCTCTCTCTCTCTCTCTCTCTATAAATGCGATTCTCGTGAAAGCCGTACTGTGTCTATATACATATTCACATCTGCATTATATATATATGTGTGTGAGAGAGAGAGAAGGTGTCGCTTTCAAGGAGTAGTTGACGAACAGAGGCGGGTAAGGGGAAGCTCCGTCACGGTACATCTTAGACGCCGGCTCTTATTTTTTTGTCGTTTCGAAGAATGCGAATCGTGAAACGACACCACCGAGAATATATTTAACTGCTATTAACGTCGCCGTCAACGCACAACACCGTTATTACCTTAAGCTTCACTTCGTATTCTACATCAAACATATAATAGCTCCAATTTCAATTTAAATATAATTTACCTACACTCCATCAAGTTGGGACGTTTCTTTTTTTGATATCTTTATTTCAAGTACAAGTTTAAATAATATATATTTTTATCATCACTTTATACATTTTTCAACTGTTTAAATAATATATATTTTTATCATCACTTTATACATTTTTTAACTCTAAATATACATTTAGTTATCGTGTCCAAAAAAATGCATCTAACTTAGCCGGAACTGTCAGACTCAGTTCCCCACGAAGCTTTTGAGGGTAGAGTACAGTACTAAAGGTCCTCGGACTTCCAGGCGGTTTTTCTTTTGGGCAGCTGTTCACCGTTGGATCATGTGGGACTTCCGGGAAGTGCTGCTTGTTCCTCTTCTATTCTCCGTTCGGGCATCTCACCCGAGATTCCCTCTCTTGCCAAAGGAGTTACACTCCTGTTTAACAAGGCCGTTAGGCGTTGATTGACCCAAGGGCCAGATAACGAGTGTGTAGCGCCGGGATTAGCCGGAACTGAGGAAATATTATTTGAACACCTTATTTTATCCTATTTTATAAATTTTTCTTTGTTAGAAACCCACACAACGATATTTGCAAGCATAAGTACTTTGAATTGATTTGTCTTCCAATTAAGAATTCGAAATTTTGACATCTTACGCAACGTGATTCACTATTACAACTTGACTTGATCATAATTAGATCACATCTTGTTTAATAGTATGATATTTTTAATTAAATTAAAATGATATTAACATATGATAGGTTTAGTATTCAAAATTTATGATATATATAGAAAAACACGTACTTTAATTTTTTTTTTATCATTAATTATGTCATGCGTCGTTCTCATAATAAAATATATCACATAATTAAATAGTAGAAGCTTCATATTATAATTTAACCATTTAAATGGCGTGATTTTATTTTATACTTCATCCGTTAACGAAAAATATATACATTTTTATATATTATTATGTTCATAAATAACTATTCTTGGACCATCTAAAAAAAATAGATCATCAAATAATTATTCATGGACCATAATACTAAAAGTAATTTAATTTAATTAAATTTATGAGAAATTTTTATTCAAACTAAACTAAATCACTTTTAGTATGATAAGAAAAAACTAAAACTCTAGAAAATGGATAGAGGGAGGGAGTATAATAAACTCTTGAAATTGGATTAGTTTAACTTATTTGATTTTCTCACTATTGGGCTTTTCTTAAAATATTCTGAAAGCCCATCATATTTATCATGATACTTAAATGGTTCCATGTTTTTGGACTGCAAATTTTAATTTAAACTTATCAAGCTTGTTGTAATTTTTTGAGTACTATTTCGAATCATTTTACTATTAATGAGTTTAAATTATACTATTAAGTGAATGATTAAGTTATTGATTGCTACTAGAATTTATAGTATAGACATAATTATTTCATAAAGTAGCTGCCATTTCATGACTTTAGATGATTACTGACATATACTTTTAAGATTAGTTTCGGTTAGTTTCGGTTTCGGTCTATCGATTGATAGGATTATCTTTATTAAATCTTAATTTTTCTATCCATAATTATTCACTTTTTACCTTTCCTTATGAACTTAATTCCTTTTTATATTCTCTTAATCACTCAAATTAAACGCACTCTTATAAGATTTGGCTGATTAAATTGTGAATATAGCAGGATTTGGCTGATTATATAGTTAATTCGATTATATCTTCTATTTTTTTATTCGTGAAAAATGAAATATTCATCAAAAAATATTCCTGTAATAGTACATGAGATAAATATTTTTCTTAAAATATTAAATTAAATTAATAAAAATCTCAGTAATTTATAACACATGCCTTAAATCTCCGACCTGGTTGTTGAAAAGCTGTTTTCACAGCCAACCTTTTCCAATCTCACCAAACCCAACACAAAATTGAAATCTAGAGCTCCACTCTCTCGCTAAAATCTTCGATCTGCTCTGCAAGAATTATCGTTCTCGAGCTGATTCAGTCCCTGTTTCCATCTTTCTATCCACCCCTCTTTCCAATGTCTAAGCTTTTTACTTTGGCGGAGGTTTCTGAGCACAGCACCAACAAGGACTGTTGGCTCCTAATTGGCGGCAAGGTGATTAAATTGTCATTTTTTATGTCGAAAAGATCAAATCTTTTTGGGTTTTATTTAGTGGGCTGCTTCGTTTTGTGGATTTGGATTTTTGGATCTCTCAGCTGAGATTTTTCCTTGAACTGGGTTCATGGATGACTGTGGATATGAGATCAGCTTGAATTGAGTTTTTGATCGATTTTTATGTTTCTTGTTTTAAGGTATTTGATCTCGTTTATTAGAAGTGGTAGAGGAAACTGAATGCAATTATTGTGAGAATTACTGTTACTTTGTGTTGGAACATACTCGAGGGGTGTTTGATCAGATCTTGGATTCAGTATGTTTCAGTTGCAGTTGGACTTTCTGAGAGAAAGTATATGCTGTGATGTTAGTTTTACCGAAGGAAAAGATCCAATATTTTCGTTTACGGATTTGACTATTATGTTTCTTGAAATTCCACTTTTTAATTGTCTGACTAACTTGTATTAGTAGTATTCTGCTCTTATCTTGCTACATAGTAGTACTTGTTTCAAAAATATCTGCTCCACTTAGTCTGACTTCAATGTCGAATTTCATAAAAAACATGGCTTGGTATCATGTGATATTGTTTATCCTTGAGACTGTGTATTGTTGTTATAATAAGGACAAAGATACCATTTAGTACGTATTCTGCTCCTACCTTGCTACTTAGTAGTATTTGTTTCAAAAATATCTGCTCCACTTCGTCGACTTCAATGTCGATTTTCATAAAAAAACATGGGTTGGTATCATGTGATATTGTTTATCCTTGACACTGTGTATTGTTGTTACAATAAGGACATAGATATACCATTTAGTACGTATTCTGCTCCTATCTTGCTTAGTAGTATTTTTTCGAAAATATCTGCTCCACAACATTGATTTCAGTGTCGATTTTCATAGAAAGACGGCTTGGTATCATGTGATATTGTTTATCTTGAGATTTTGTACTGTTGTTATGATAAGGGGTCTCATAATTTGGTGTTGGTTTGATTAAGAGGAGCTAAGGGAGTAAACTCGATGCATTTTGTGGTGTTCACTGAGTAGATGCAGTCCTCGAATTTTTTGCATTTTCTTATAACAGTGCAAGGACTAAATGACTTTCATGCAGCTTGAATAATTATCTTTTTAAATGAAACCTTGTGAACATTAAACTTAGTGCTATCAATTAGTTTTGTCTCTGTTTTCTTGTTAGTTCTCTATTTAACCTTTTCATGGACGTATTGCGAGAATTAAAAGTTTTTTTGTTAGCCATATGTTACTGTAAAATGATCATAAAGCATTAACCATGCCAATAGCTTATGATTTCCTCTAACACATGTCTTAATCTTTGACTCTTTTCTGATTCTAATCTATGCTTCTCATATTCTTGTTATAATGAATGCAATAAAGTGTATTTGGAGCTATTCACATTATTTGAGTTAAGCCGTGATGTGGGGGATTGCATTCATAGGCTCCATGTGTGTGGAAAACGTGACGTTTATTGGTGGAATCAGACGATAGTCGATTGACTCTGAATGTGTTATAAAAGTGAAGCATGCGTTCTTTTGTAGTTTCCCGTACACTAATAACCAAATTCGTACTGAAGATGAAATTTTTGAACAGGTCTATGACGTGACTAAATTCTTGGACGATCACCCGGGAGGCGATGAAGTTTTGTTACAGTCAACAGGTAACGCAATCTTCCAACCAATCAAACTCAGTCCAACATATATTGTTGATCAACTATTTCTTGCAATCTTTGCAGGGAAGGATGCAACTGATGATTTTGAGGATGTCGGGCACAGCTCTACTGCAAGGGCAATGCTAGACGAGTACTATGTGGGCGACATTGATTCATCGAGCATTCCTAGCAAGACATCAACCAAATACACGTCTCCCAAGCAGGTGCAGGCGACCCAAGACAAATCGTCGGGTTTCCTCATCAAGCTTCTCCAGATTCTGGTGCCCCTCGTTATCTTGGGCGTGGCTGTCGGTGTTCGTTTCTACACCATACCATCAGCTTAAAAATGGAGTTTATTTGGGGCGTAGAGAACCCTGCAATGGACTTGTTTTGTACTCTTCAATAAACTTTTCTTTGGTATGTCTTTCTTAGGTATCTACTTATTACATTCTTACTTATTCATGAACTTGTCATCTATTGTCTTTTGTCTTGATTTTATTGTTTTTTATTTTCTAGCGCATAAGAGTATTTATGCATTAATCAATCTAATTTGAAATTAATTAATCAATTTAAAGTGAATAAATTGGAAGGGGTATTCATCATTTGAGGAAGGTAACATTGATATGTTATCATTGTATAATTGTATCATAGTAAACCTTGATCACTCAAGCATGTAAGATCAAAAGTTTTGGGGAAAGAGCATATAGTCCAAAATGGGTTAACTGGTAAATAGTGATCTTACTTTCTCACACAAAAATTAAGAAAATAAAGTGTTTTAAATGTAGTTTTATATATATATATAAAATGACCACTAAGTAATTGCCTATAGGTCCTATATCTATTTATATGAAGAAGAAATCACGCGATGAAGTGGATTCTTATTTTTACAAATGGTACTTCGAGCTTGGAATTGGAACGAGTATGAAGAAATTAACGATATTTCTTTATCTTTTGAGTTGTTCTGCCGGATTGATCGCTCAAAATCTTTGGTCTCTACCCGGACTCGATGAAAAAAATGGGATCACTTCTTATGGCCTCGTTGAGAATAATTCAGATCTAGTTCATAGCCTATTAGAAATAAAAGACACTCTGGTGAGATCTTCATGTAATCACGGGCAACAATATTAGATTGTAGTCCGTTTAATAATGATGAAGTTACATTGTTTATTCGACCCTAACCGAACGTAACCTCTTTTAGCGTGATAGAAGAGATCTTCATGGAATCCTCGAAAAATTATAGTCCATTTGATAATGATAAAGTTACATTGCTTATTCGACTCTAACCAAGCGTAATCTCTTTTAGCGTGAAGAAAGTAGTAGTAAAATTGTCCATCTTAAGAGACATAAACACTAGCGTCTTTATACCTCCTTTATTTCTTTTTCTTTCTCCTTTATTTCTTTCTAAATTACTTATATAACCTACAATAACAATTTTTAGGGTGAAATAATCATAGATAATTAAATTATAATGCACCATTCTATTAACATTTATGTCACACTAACCACAATTTTGCTAGAATGATTGAATATTATAATTGTGACATTACTAATCATGATTTTAAACTCTAAATTATTTGGAAATAACATTAAGGTTATATTTGCTATTTACAGTTCAAAATTTAAAGTATATACATATGAAATGAGCTAAAGACAATAAAAGTATATGCGGAGATAAGATCAGCCCTTGGAGACAATCAAAGATGAAGATCCCAAATTAAATATAAAAATAGAAGAAAAAACAAAATATGTAGATCATAAACATAGAAGATAAAGACTAATGACATGCAATTGCATGGAAACAAAATAATCAACCTACTTTCCCATTTCCCATTTCAATGTCAAAAGTGAATTAAACTAAGAAGTAACTGCAAAATATCCCACATCACCCTAGAAAGGCCACCCTAAGATACCACGCCTTAGTTTGTCACAATTTGAACATGTATTACATTTTGTTTTTCTATAAGAAAGAGCAGAATAGGGGCATAAACCCCCTCCCCTTCTCTCCTACTCCAACAAAAAACAAGAAAAATGGGGGTATTAACAAGAAGCAGGAAACAAGAAAAACCACAATCTCATGCCAAGAGTCTTTTTCTAAAGATCGTGCGCCCGGGTGGCCAAGTCGAGCTATTCCGGGACCCGATCATGGCCCGGGAGATCATGAGGCGCTACCCTCGCCACTGCGTTACCCGGCCTGACTTCTTCGACTATCCGTGGGTCGTGGTTCGGCCTGACTCGGTCCTTGAGCTGGGTGGAGTGTACTTCCTTGTGCCTCACCACACGGTGGATAAAGTGACTAAGGACAAAATGCATGAGTTTCAACAGTCACTTGATCGTCCACTGCACCAACCTCCGGGGGCAGCTCCCGGATTTAGGCCGATCGTGGATTGTCGTCATCATGATCATCGTAGTAACCTACGCGAAGACAGATACCACAGGAGACGCACAACCAATGATCAAAGTCATGAGAAGAATATTAGTTCAAATCAAGATTCTGACAGTGGAAGCTTGTATAGGGAGAAGTTTTACGAGTCGTGGGAAGAGATGCGGAGACGACTCGAGCAACTGCAGCCGGAGAGGGAGGATTCGCCATCAGAAACTCAGAGGCCGAGCCATGAGCTGGTGCTGGAGCAGAGAGGTAAGACTTGCCTGAGGAAGGCAGAGGATGGCCGGAAAAGGCTCGACTTGAAGGTGAGGTTTTCGTGCCCAATTGTCATACCCGGTGGCCAGAGAGGGACTCCTATCTATACCGTGTAACGGCGTATTCTGGTCTCAAAATCGGGTAGCCATGGCTGTATCTTCCTCCATTAGTATAGCTGTGGTAATCTTCCTCCACAAGATATATTCTCACACTTCACTACCACACATCACTTGTAAATTCAAAACAGTGGTATGATATTGAATACTCATGGCATGTATAGGTCGTCGTGAAACAAGAAATATAGCAGAAATATAACATCATATCACCTCTTTACAGGGTTTCTATGAAGCTCAGTTTTGTTTCAACAGATAGCAAATCAATATTGTGGGATGACTTTTATCTTTTCGATCTTTTTTTTTCCTTCTGATTTCAATTGATAAAGCAAATCAAGAAACATGGTATTTACAGAGTAATAAAAGGGAGAAGAAAGAGTCAAAGAATAGCAAACTGAAGATCCATAGTTCAGAAAAGATTGAAAATACCTATTAGAGTATGTAGGCTATGTTCTCTCTGTAAACTTAGACTCAGATACTTGAGACTGCTTCGACGGGGAGGTCGATCCTCGCGAAACGCTATGAGCGAAGATATTCAGTTTAAAGATCTTCTTTGAAAAGGAACTCATGAACTTTCTTGAACTGGACCTCTCCAAATTCCTCTTCATGTACACATGATCTTTCTCCAAATCGTTCAGCCTCATCCTCATTCTTGCTAACTCAAGCTTCAAGTCCCTGTTTTCTCGTCTCAGAGAGGCGTAGTTGTCCCGGGGTGACATGGCAGCGCTTCGTGCTCCACTGTTGATCCGCCATGATTGGTGGATGGGCTTGGGATCATCATCTGGGTAGGAACAGAACAACGAGTTTCGAAGCCTTAACTGCTCGTAGTAGAGAACTTGGACTATTGATTGGATAGGAAGGCGTTCGTTTTGTGCAGCATGCACTCCAGCTTCCTGTGATAGCTTCTGAAAATCAATCAACTTGCACAGCTTTCGCTTATCTGGTTCTGATAAAGCTTGATGAGCCTGTACACATGAAATCTGAAGTTAGTTAAACCATCTCTCTCTGTCTCCCTCTCTGCATACACACACAGAGTCACAGACAAGACTACATGCTACAAGGGATTTCAACCATTCAGATAACTCAAATTCAAGAAGTGCAGTAATCTTCAGCTTTCAGTAGGAACAAAGAGTGTGTATGTGTGAGTTACTTACTTTGAGGTAAATATCGATAGCTCGGTACAACCCGTCGTGAACAGTTCGTGCATGAGCTGGCAAAGTCTCTGCAATGGCTAAAAAGACATTCAGCTTGAGATTTGCATCAGGTGCGATCTCAGCCAGATAGTTATCCACTAATTTAGAGACCTTGAAAAGTGCGGTTTGAGAGGGCGAAGCGGGGCTGTTGGATTCAAAGACTGACTCGTCATCCATATCTTCATCACTATCATCCATCTGAGAGAAGTTCACTAAGATTCTGAGAACTGTTTCAACGTCGAACAATGTATCACCAGCATGCCGGAAGGAAGGGATCAAGAGATCATCTAGAGTTGCTATATCTAACTGTGTTCCTATCCTCCTCTCGAGATCAAGCCTGCAAGAAACCGAGCAATCAAGCATCACAGCACTTCTCAGCATACCAAACAGGAAAGTGATGGGAACAGCTAGCTTCTCAACAGGGAGGAGACTAACTATCGTCTCAACAACAAGTCTCTCGTGGCTGCCACCAACCGACACCGGATCAACTGCTGCAGCCTGGTTGGGCTGATTCTGATTCCATAAGGTGGACTTCTTTATCAACTCTTTCTCTGCATAGTTCACAAGTGATGCTCCAATGCTCTCCGGCCTCACTCCCCGGCATTTAATGGCAGTTATGACTTTCTGGTACAAGTCGACGCGAAGTACAGAGATGTCTTCGATCCACCAATCTCCTTCACATTTAAGTTGCTTGCTCATGTGGAGTCTCCCTGAGCTGCTGTACTCCAATCTTGAGAAACTCGAAGCGATTTGCTCGACACAAGCTTTGGAAGCTATAGCATCAACACAACGAGTGACAATGTGTAGCTCATCTGCAAGTGGAAGCAGGCACTCACATTGCTGAAGGACTTCAACACACATTTCAAGGCTTTTGCATACAACAATGTCGAGATATTCTTCAGCTCTGGAACCAAGATTGTTCTTTGAGTACTCTTCAGTCATTTCTAGGTAATCAGAGACACAGCAGAGGTGAGCCACGTTTGCAGCTGTGATCTCAAAGTTGATACCGTAGCAGAACTTGGCCGCCAGCTCAAAGGATTCGGCACCTCCTGGTAGGCTATGGAGCTCGATTCGGGAGACGTCTGGTTCACGGTGCTCCGCCACCAACTTCCGTATTCTCCCACTTCTTGAAACGAGAGGAAACTGCAAAAGAACCACATCCACATAGGAGCATAGTCCTCCATTAACATGAGCTATGAAAAATGAAGAGGCAAGCATACCTTGTGCAATGAGAATGCACCCCCCTCTACTTCGATGATTATGTCACTTGGGACATCACGAAATACCCTGCAAACGATGTAACAAAAGCAGCAGTTAGGAAACTACAAAAGCTATCACATTGTAACACACTCTTCAATCCCTCTACATAAATAGCAGCAAGAAAAAGAAACCCAAAACAAGCTCAATCACAATTCTCTTGCCCAAACTGAAGTTTATCGAGCAATTTTCCACCGTAACAAGAAACCAGCCAACTACAGCATCAAGAATATTTCATTTGGTGATTGCTACAACTCCTAAACACACACACACACACACACAGAAAGAATGAAGAAGGAACTAACCATTCATTGCAACGTTGACTGGCGCTCTTGGACATAGGCAGCTGCTGGTGGTGATGCTTGTCCATGGAAAGGGAAGGCTCAAGGTTTGATAGAGAGGAAACAAGAATGTGGAGTTAAAGAAACGAGCTGAAGAGAGATGGAGTGAGAGATGCTTCTGTTGAAAGAGCACAGTGGGCGTTTTCCTCGAACAGTATGTCTTCAAATCATATGTTGTCCAAATCATTGGGCCTGCGATGGTGGGGCATGTCCCACAAAAATACAACTATATATATCACATCATACGTTTCATAATCACACAAGCCATTATTTGCCATAAATTGTGCCTAAATGGACGAAATGGCTCTGTGCGTACGTGGGTTTTCGTTTCTTGCTTCTTCAAATTCAAGAAAATGGCAATACTAACACATTCCTTCCATCACATCAATATTAGGAATTATATGAATTACATTTTATTGGAAAACAAATTTATATTGAACAATAAATCTCACGAATAATTATCCAAATATAATTCAATAACTTTGGGAATTAAAATAAAAAAGTAAGCTTGAGTAGACAAGCGTGAAAGTTGGAATATAGGGAAAAGTAGAAAATCATAATTAATAACATCGTCTTTAGAGCAAAGTCACGTTTTGGAAAAGCAAGATTGAAATGTGCAAACATTCAATTATTACCAAAGTAAATAATGATAACCTTTGGCATGATTTAATGATTTTTCTCTCCCACCACAAGCACCTCCACTTCCACTCCATTTGTGATTTGTCCTATTCTTTTTAACCAAATTTTTAAGAAAATAAAATATATATTCTTCATTTTTAGGGTCAATGATAAAGACATATTTGTGGACATGAAAACATGTAGGGTAGGACCATTATATAATCGTGTCATATTTTATACTATATGCTTCCAGTTATTTATGTCTTATTTTCATCAAAACTGTGAAAATCTTTTAATCAAAATAGAATATAAAATAGCGGGATATATAGAATATATAGTACTAATAATTTTAGTAACATTATAATGAATGAGTTTATTTTGAATACTTATTTGGAGTTTAAACAAAATATATATACACACACATAGCTTGTTTCTTTAGTATGGTTATAGATATATTATTGTAATAACATAAATCCATAGAACAAGTTAACAATTAGACGGGTGTTACAAGCTTTCGTTTTACGTGCAAATTTGAGGTATATAAATTAACAAATTAAGGTGATGCTTGAAGATATAAGATATGATAAATACAATAAAATGTTCATTAATTAAGTGACAGCTAAGTTGAGTATTTGAGTATATATAGAAAAAGACAAAATGTGGATAAGTTAAGAATATATAAAAAGATATTTATATAGATTAAGTGACAATGATGGCTATATATTAAGCTAGCATATAGCATTTTCATTAGAGAACATGGCATTCAAATGCCACAATCATACTCCCCTCCATTCACAATAATAATTGTGTTGTAGGTAAGTTGACATAAATTTTTAAAAATAATTAAAAATGTGTTTTTGGTAGAGAAAAGTTTTATAAAATAAAAATATATGTTAAATTTTAAACATCGAGCATCTTGTGTAGGATTGCTTTTAAAAATGAAATGATACATTTCTTGTGAATCAACGAGTAATAAGAGTCATTACATACACTTTACGTAGACGGAGAAAATAATTTATATTTTATTTTCCAGTTATTAGACATACATATAATTATTCTTGTATCTACATCAAACATAACTTAACATGTTAACGACTAATATGACATGCTAATTAGATAAATAATAAAATTTCAATAAAACTTTATTAATATTCACTTTACAATTAGAGTGATCGATTCGAGTGAAGTTTACTATTTATTTTATGAAATATAATAAAAATAAAAATAAACAAAAATTATAAAAAATCATTTGTTTATATGAAATTACGTGACATTATCACATTAGTTGCATACACGTCAAGTTGTACTCGCCACAAATGACAGAGAAATTATATATATAGATTAGATTTTGCGTTCTTAAAATAATTATACATGATAAAATATAAAAAAAGCTTCTATTTTTTAAAAATAAATTTAGAAGTTCAAATGGAAATATTTTTAGGGTGTGTTTGGTAGATTAGATATAGCAAGATTAGATTAAATTATCTTTATAAATCAAGTGTTTGGTAGCAAGTTAATTTAGTACTTCAGCCCGTTACTAATTACTAAGCCCGTTAAAAAATTAGTAATTTTATACATAACTTAATCTGTCGAAAATGGACTGATTAAATTTATCTATAGCTATTAGTAACTTGTTCTTTCCAAAATTACCCCCATTCTCAATCAATTGACCCAATTTCCTCTCATTTTCTCATTCCCAAAATCAGGTGACCCAAAGGATTACGAGAAGTGTGAATAGGTTTGATTTTCGATTTCTCAAACTGGATCCTAACTTGCATAATTCAATTTCTCTTCGGTTCTATCTTCGATTTCGGTTTGATTCTCTGTTTCTCTTTTAGTTTTTTCTCAAGATGATGAGGGCACATCCAGTCGAAGCTAATTGAGGTTTTCCTTTTGGAGATTCAGTTTAACAATCAGGTTTGCTTGATGTTAACACATTTTGGATGTTTCTTTTGTGTTCCCAGCTTTCCGATTTCAAAAGAGGTATGAATATTGTAAACTCCACTTGTGAAGATGTACATAAATGGATAAATGGAGCTTAGTGAGTAATGATTTGTTTGTTTTTCTTCTGAGTGCTTACTAGAATTAATAATTTGATTTATTCCCCATGCTTCAGATTCACAATTCCATGAATCTGGAGAGAAAAAAAAAATATTGATGTTATTTTGTTGCTTATGAAAGATAAGACATGAACTCTTCATTAGTACTTTTTGTTAAATTGCTTCTCTCTTGAAAAGTTATTCTAAATGTTTATCAAGACTTTTAAATATTGATGATAAGCTGTAGATGCTAGTTTTCTCAGCAAACACTTATATACACATCTGTTCCTAATGCTTTGCCAACATAAATTGCTGTGAATACCCATTGCAGACCATATATATGCAAACCAATTTTATATATTTTTCTTCATCTGCAGTCTTGAAATCTTGTTGGGAGCAACTGTTTCAAATACAACTATGGATAAAAGCAAAAGAAATGCGGTTATCATGCTAATGATTGAGGAAATCATTAACGCTTATGTGTTCCATTTATGTGTTTTAGTGGCGTATTTGTTAAAGACTAGAGGTAGAAAAAGGAAGCGTCTCGGTGAAACTAGTAAATACAGTATGATTGAAAGATTTACTACCCAAAAAACACATCTGAATAGGATGGTTGTGGATAATGATATTGATTGCATATCAAATCTCCGCATGGACCGCAATTGCTTTGGAAGATTGTGTGTTTTATTAAAGCAACATGGAGGGTTAGAAGATGGGAAGTATGTTAGTGTGGAAGAGCAAGTAGCATTGTTCTTAGGAATATTAGCTCATGACCAATCGATCCGTGAGGTTAAGTTTAATTTTTGGCGATCTACGCAGACCATCTCTTTTTACGTCCATGCAGTTTTAAAATCCATATTAAAAATACATGGTCTTCTTCTCCACAAACCCAAACCAGTTGAAGAAGATAGCTCTGATCCTAGATGGAAGTGGTTTAAGGTATAACCAATAATTTTTACTTTGTTTCACCTTGTCCATAAAGCTTTGGAAGTTGTTCCGAACTTATGAAATTAATTTCAATTTGTATTTATGTATAAATTTAGGGATGTTTAGGAGCTCTTGATGGTACCTATATCAATGTTATGGTTCGTACTCAAGACAAACCACGTTATAGGAACCAGAAAGGCCAAATATCAACAAATACTCTAGCAGTGTGTGACCGTAACTTGAGATTTACATATTTGTTGCCCGGTTGGGAGGGGTCAGCTGGAGATGGCAGGATCTTAAGAGATGCTATTAACAGGCCAAATGGTCTAAGGGTTCCTAAGGGTATATAGTCACCACTTATCACATTATTTTGCACACATGTTTATCCTACATACAATAAATATGTTGATCTTAATAATTTACTCTTTTTTAGGCTCATACTATCTATGTGACAATGGATATGCCAATTCTGAAGGGTTTTTAACACCTTATAAAGGCGTTCGGTATCACTTGAAAGAATGGGGTCCTAACAGCGCGAGGCCTAGAAACAAAGAGGAGCTTTTTAACCTTCGGCACACTAGAGCCCGTAATGTTATTGAGCGTGCTTTCGGAATTATGAAGATGAGATGGGGGATTTTGAGGAACAATACATTCTATCCCATCAAGACTCAAATTAGACTAATAATGACATGTTTTCTTCTCCATAACATTATTTATCATGTTAATCAAATACTCCATTCATTAATAGCGATTCGTATTTATTTTTAAAATATTTTATTAATAACAATTCATTTATCTTTTAGGTAAGTATTAACAAATGTTCATTAATTTTCCTATAATATATAATATTTTAATTTCGAAAAAAAAAATGGTTATTAATTGGACAATATATAGGGAAAAATGAAAAGATGAAGGAAGTATATGGTCCAGGCCTACCAAAGGCCCAATATTTAGAGTATTATGTATTTGGGCCTTTCTGCAAACAATTCAGACTTAGCCCGGCCCATTTAACTCCAAGGCCCACTCGTAACAAATCATCAACGACAACTACGGCTTGAGTCCTATGAAAATGGCTTTGTTTTTTTTTCGAATAAATAAAATTAGTAACCCTGCTAGTTGGGGAAGGCCGCGTTCTAAACCTCCATAGCTGAAGCTCGAGGGAAAGCAATGATACTGAGGAATATCTCTCCGTCAAAGTTCAGAAAGCTTCTCACTCCATTGTCTCTCACTACCTATACGCATACCAGACCTGTATCTAAGTCTCTCCATTCATTACTCATCGACCCTTCCCTCACTCTGCCCTTTTCACAAAACCCTGCTAAGACCCTACCGCTCTCCTTCTTCTGGAAACCCTTTTCTTCAGGATCCGGAAAGAACAAATCTTTTTTGAATTTACCGGTCACCCGCGATGGAAATTACGAGGAAGCCGCTGAGAAAGCCAGCGCCATTTGCCCTGGCTGCGGTATCCAAATGCAGGATGTCGATCCTAAGCAACCTGGGTATTCCGTCAGGCCCTCTGCCAAGGGCCAGAATTACAATAAATTCAAGAATATGACTCCGATTTTGGACGAGTCGGAGATCTCGGATTCGTTAAAACGTGGGATTGCGAATGAGATTATGGATGTTGATAAGCGTGAGATTCTTAAGGCAGTGGATAACGTGTTCGACGAAAAGCCTAAGAGCCCCGAGAGACGTGAGACCACTGGGAACTCGGAAACGGGTAGTCTGAAACCCGTTGTGTGTTCTAGGTGCCACAGTTTGAGGCATTATCAAAAGGTGAAGGACCCCGGTGTGGAGAACTTGTTACCGGATTTCGACTTTGATCACACTGTTGGAAGGAGGTTGATGTCGATAAGGGGGGCAAGGAGTGTGGTGTTACTGGTGGTGGATGCTGCTGATTTTGATGGCACTTTTCCAAGGAAGGTGGCTAGTTTGGTGTCCAATACTATAGATGAGAATGCAAGGTCATGGAAGGAAGGAAAGTCTGGGAATGTACCGAGAGTAGTATTAGTAGTAACCAAGATTGATCTTTTACCTAGTAGCATTTCTCCAACTAGGCTTGAGTATTGGGTTCGGACACAAGCAAGGGAGGGTGGGGCGGGGAAGCTAACAAGTGTGCATTTAGTGAGTGCTGTAAAAGAATGGGGAGTGAAGACTTTGGTTGATGATGTGGTTAACTTTGCTGGTCCAAGAGGGCATGTATGGGCTGTAGGTGCACAGAATGCTGGGAAAAGCACATTAATTAATGTGATAGGGAAGTGTGTAGGTATGAAGGTGACTCATGTTACAGAAGCATCAGTGCCCGGTACTACCATAGGAATCGTGAGGATGGAAGGAGTGCTTCCTGGGAAAGCCAAATTGTTTGATACTCCGGGGCTTTTGCACCCTCATCAGATTTCGACTAGATTGACTGCAGAGGAGCAGAAACTTACTCGTATAGACAAGGAGTTGAAGCCTAGGACGTATAGGATTAAGGTTAATGTTTGATAATATTGAATTTGATGCTTTAATGTTTATCCCTCTGATTTTATAAGTGCCTATTCAATATAGCTGCTTAGCATGAGTATGATTGGTAAAAAAAAATTTTTGTCTAATTAGTGTTCTATCGTGCTCATGCTCTGTGAAATTTGCTTATTTTGTTGAAAATACTAGCTTGATTTTGTCCTTTCATGATGTTTTACTTGATTTTGGAATGGTAAGTTAGAGATGGAAAGATAAGGTTTAAAATTGCCATTTTCTGTGTAAATATCAAGGTGTGGTCTTTGATAGCTTAACTCAAAGATGAGATTTTGGTTAATGCTTTGAATGTCATTAAAAAATCAACTGAAAACATAGTAGATGAGCAAGATCTGTTAATGTTTCAAAAATTATTATTGCAACACATTTAAACCATCTCTCTTGCACTTCTCTAGGCAAAACATTTATTTGTCAGCTCTCTTGCAGCATGTTTATTCTTGAACTTCTAGTAACTGATTTCAATGGTAGTACGCCATGGGGGGGTCGTTGCTCTATTTCTTTTTGAGCAATATGGCTTTCTTTTCCTTTCTTAAGATATGTTCTCATAATATAGTGATAATCTGTTTAGTTACATGCTACTACTTGCACAATGTATTTAAAATAGAGGGTACTTTTTCATGTCTGGTGCAGGCAGGATATACAGTTCATATTGGCGGACTATTTAGGTTGGACGTTGAAGAATCTTCAGTAGATTCAATCTATGTTACTGTATGGGCTTCTCCTCTGATTCCTTTGCATATGGGGAAGACAGAGAATGCATGTTCGATGGTAGATGAACACTTTGGTCGTCAGTTGCAGGCATGCTTCTATAGAATCTTACGTGACATTATCAAATCTCAAAAAATCATTGCTTAGAGGTTTTATCAGAACATGGCATGAGGATTTTAATTCTTAGAGCCCGAATCTCTAGCTCTCTCTCTATATAACTGTTCCTTCTTTTTTCAGCCTCCGATCGGGGATGGGAGAGTTGAGAAGCTCGGAAAATGGGTAAGAAAGGAGCTGCACGTGAGAGGCGAGAGTTGGGATTCGAGTTGTATTGATATTGCTGCTGCTGGTCTCGGTTGGTATGCGGTCGGGCTCAAGGGAGAAGCTCGGTTATCCGTGTGGACATACGACGGAGTTGAAGTAACACTGCGGAATGCTTTGCTTCCTCAGAGAGCAAATAATTTCGAAGTTGCAGGATTCACAGTCTCAGAGATCGTGTCCAAAGCTGATCGAGCTAGAAGTAAACACAACATGAAGAAGAGGAAGACCGGTAGCTCTACAAACGCAGCTTCCCTCGCTTTGCCTGCGTCGAACCCAGGCGAAAATTCAAACGCCGGTGATTCAGTTGCAATTTCTAACTTTTCATGATGAATGCTGCCCAACCATTTCAAGAAAAGCACCCTTGTCGCATCATCATCACTGCTATCTCTGATGAACACACACAGCCACAATGAGGAGGATAGGTTATTTTTGTACAATATGAGGGTAGGGATATTGTTTAATATTAATTATTATATGAAATACACATTGCTTTGGGAATGAATCCATAAGTTGGTAGTGTCTGTAAAAGAATGAAGTAGGAGTTGGAGGGGAGGCATGCTTCTTGGTTTGGTTGCAAGTAGGAGACTTGTTTGTGTGCTGATTCTTGGACTTGTTTGCCGTTTTGACTTTGGAATAATTTGTTTTTTGTACTTCCTCCGTCACGGCTAATTTGAGGCATTTTTTTTGGGCACGGTGACTAAAGAGGGTATGTTTAGAGTTAGAAAAGTGTACAAAGTGATAATAAGAATATATACTCCCTCCGTCCCCCAATAAGTGTCCCCTTAGCAAAAAAGTTTTGTCCCTTAAAGGTATCCTATTTCAAAAATCAAGGTAAAAATAATATCAAAGTTCCAATTTTACCCTCCCATCATTGAATTAATTTTTACTTTTTATGTTCCCCATACAATAATTAGGGGTAAAAGTGAAAATTGAGTTATTGTATTGGTATGTGAGTTTTGAGGATGTGGGACACTTAATTGGGGACGGAGAGAGTATTATTTAACTTTTGTGTGGAATAAAGGTATTTAAAAAAAGAAACGCCACAACTTAGTTGGGACGGTGCAAAATGATATATGTCTCAACTTAGTTGGACGGAGACGGAGGGAGTATTATTTACGAGGATTTCATGTTCTATATTTAGAAAAGAGTCGCATTAGATATAAATAGTTAATGTTGGCTCATTTATATATATATATATATATATAAAGTAAGTAGTAGCCGGTGCAGGCGCTGCTCATGCAGGCTCTTTATTTATAGTCAACCAATTCCAGTTGGTACTCTCTAATCTCTATCATTACTAACTTTCTTCACAATTATGTGAAATTAAAAATGAAAATGAATCAAAGTTCCCAAAAAAATCACTTTTTAATATGCATTTTCACCAATTGATTTGGGTATGGGATGTAATATCGCAATTAGAAATTTAAGGCAATTTTTTTTATTTAATGTCATTTTTTTATTTCACCAATTGAATTTATAGAATCTAAAAATCAATTAAAAGTAACATTTAATGTTAATAATTATATATCCTGAGTGTATGTGACGAAAAATAGAATAATAAATCTCATCATTTATAGTATAACTGTAGAAATCCATTTATTTAATTTCATCTAGAAATTAATGACTACTTATTTTCATATATAGTAGTGATGACTTAAACTTTTGCACATAGTTATTTTCTACATCTAGATTATTGTGGTACAAGTCAATTCGGATTTTATATTGTATAATGATGTGATATATATAGCTTATTCTATTTATAAAATTAAGATATGTGATATAATTAATTATTTAAAATATAAAATATATAATTTTTATGTATACTTTAACATTTAAACTCTAATCATTCTACATGTTACCATTTTATTGATTTTATGAATGTAATAACAAATGTGATGACAGTGAATATACAATCTAATTCGGGTAAAATTCTATTACAATTATCTATAAAAATTATTAGGATGCGACAAGCAACAGATATTTGTTAACAGATTTTAACTACTGTAATGGAGCCGCAAACCACTACAGGAGATAGCGGTGCCAAATCGCCTCTCTTGGAAGCGTGGAAGCGCGGTGGCAGCGGGCGCCGCGGCCGTCTAAGTCGCCGGAACTCTGTGAACTCACTGCGCAACGATTTCATTTCTAGACTGCCTGATAAGGTGCGGTCAGCAGTTGACCCCGAGTTTCCTTCTCATGCTGATCTCTCCAGAGCTCATGGTTTGAGCGAAGGTACAGTACAGCTTCTATCCTTTTTGTGTGAATGTGTGTGTGTGTACTTATTCTGCAAATTGAAGAGGATGTTTGTTCTGTTTTTGTTTGATTTGTGAATTTTGTGTTCGAGCTGGATTTTTCAATTGAGGTATTGGTGTTTTGCTGCTGCAGAGCTAGAATGCTTGCAATCTGATGATGAATTAATGATTGAGAGGATATTGCGTGTATCTTGTTTTGTTAATTGTGAGTACTGAATATTAGTGGATGTGAAGAAGATTTAGCTAATGTTTTGCTCAATTCTGTTTGTATGTTGATAATTGCAAAATGTTTGCTGAATTGCTGCAAAGGGAAGAAAAATTGTTGGAATTTGATCGTAAATTTGGTTTTAGCTTCTTATGCAATTTTTAGTCCGTGAGTTCTCTTGCTGCATTTGATTGTTTCCTCATTGAGCTTATACAAGATATGTCTGCACAAAATATGTAGGAGAGAAGGATTACTATGAAAGACAGTTTGCTACGTTGAAATCATTTGAGGATGTCGACGCCAAGGTGTTATCTGAGGAATTAGATGAAGAAGATGTAGAAGAACAAGCACAGCATGAGAGAGCTATGAAAATCTCCAATTATGCAAATATTTTGCTGCTGGCTTTAAAGGTAAGAAACATCCTTCGGATGTTGTCTTGATCACCAAATGAACGGAATAAATAACGATTTTTTCACGAAAATAGATACAAGATTGATGTTGGGCTTCATCATTTTCTTGGAGTTATTTTTTCCGGACTCATTTCTCCTATTGTACTTGTATTAGATCTATGCCACAATAAAGAGTGGATCACTAGCCATTGCTGCTTCAACCTTGGATTCTTTACTTGATCTCATGGCCGGGGGCATACTTTGGTTTACTCATATTGCAATGAAAAGTGTCAACATTTACAAGTACCCGATAGGGAAGTTGAGAGTCCAACCCGTTGGCATTATCGTCTTTGCAGCTATAATGGCTACTCTTGGTACGTTCTCCACAGTTATACTTCCATGATAGAGTTTTAACTCATTTGCAGTAAGGGACTCACACTTTCAAGCTGAACCTTCTCAGGCTTTCAGGTTTTGGTTGAGGCTGTAGAACAACTTGTTGAAGCAAAACCGGCTGCGAAAATGACTACAGATCAGTTAATATGGCTATACTCAATTATGTTAACTGCTACTGCAGTAAAACTTGCTCTCTGGTTCTACTGCAGAAGTTCAGGCAACAAAATAGTGCGTGCCTATGCAAAGGTATTATTATTCTATAATCATCACAGAGTTTCTAATTCGTCGCTTCACTTGTGCTTTAGCCTTTAAGTGTTTTGCCATTCCTGACCTTTATAGGACCACTACTTCGACGTGGTAACAAATGTAGTAGGATTGGTAGCAGCTGTTCTCGGTGATAGGTTCGTTTGGTGGATCGATCCGACTGGTGCACTTATACTTGCAATCTATACAATTACTAACTGGTCTGGAACTGTACTAGAAAATGCAGGTATTATAGGCTTCTACTCATCATTGTTTTATTCGCTACAAGAATCTCCTACCTAAGCTACACTCGTTCGCCTTTTGATTCAGTGTCGCTGGTGGGCCAAGCAGCGCCTCCAGAAATACTGCAGAAACTGACATATCTTGTGCTAAGGCACCCTGAGGTTAAGCGTATCGACACAGTCCGTGCTTACACTTTTGGAGTGTTGTATTTTGTTGAGGTTAGCAGTGAGTTATTACAAACTGAATGGCAGGCATTACACTTATGACTTACCATAATATTATAGATTTGAGTTTTGTGTTTCCCTTTTGAAGTGCTTTTATTTGGAACTAGGTTGATATCGAGCTTCCTGAAGATATGCCTCTCAAAGAAGCTCACACCATTGGGGAGACACTGCAGATGAAAATCGAGAAACTTGCTGAAGTCGAGAGGGCTTTCGTTCATCTGGACCACGAATGTGAGCACAAGCCAGAGCACTCTGTTCTCAGTCGGCTGCCCAACAGTGATCCTTAAGCTCGACTTGTCAAAAGCACGGATTTCGCCTCTTGTTTGTGCTTTGCAGGCTCGTATATGGGATTTTTCTTGATGTCAATACCGAAAGAAAGGTATAGTTTATAATAAAATTGGCAAGGTCTTTCATGCTTTGATTTCATCTTTTGTGATTTGCAAATTAAAATATAATTTTATGAGTCATAACAATGATTCCGTATAATATAAGAGAGATAATTGAATCAGGGATTAAAAAACCTATTAAAATAAATGTTGAAGAACCGACGGTTCAGAACTTCTGGTTCACGGTTCTAAATATTTAGAATCGAAACAAAACTATTTCCTACACGGTTATGGCTCAAAACACAACCATCGAAACCAATTACGATTCTCGAAATCGCCAATTATGCTTTAGTTACGAATCTTACTATCCGATTTCGATTATTACATTTTCTTTGAACATCCTTAATGTGTCCAATCGAGAGTGAAACAAACTCAATAATTGCATCAAAAGAGAATATTTCAAGACACTACCATCAAAACAAACAGGCTAGCCAAATATCTCATCATCATCATGCATCATGCATCACCCACCAACACAATCACAACATCCATAATATAATCTCTCAAAACATTTCAAATTCGAACGATTGGAATCACATATTACCTAATGGCGTGATGTTAATATGTCAATGTCATTTAACATTATTAAAACTTAAAATGTATATAGCAAATATTAAATAATTAATTATCACATATGTCATTCTTTATTTATTTAAAGCAAGATAACATATTACGCGACTTAGAAATAGATTATCTGAATTGAAATTCAAGACCCACATAACTAATTAATCATCACTTCACTTCACCAAATCAAGACCCAAAAAAAGAAATTCAAAAATGCAAGACGTAGATAGTGTACTCAACAGTTGCATCCCCAGTCGTGAGGTTGAAATAATGGGTTCGGGCCTCAACATAGCCACGTGCGAATCTAAAAAGCCCGGAACCCCCAACCACGGGCATTTCCCGCACGTGGTTAAAAACAGCATTCCTTCCTAGAATAGTGATGGAGCTGCCGTTATACTTCCCACTCGTGAAGAAGAAGTTCATAGCCATCAAGAGCCCGATCTCCTCTTGAGAGGCCAGTGCGTACAGCCCTTGGGCTTTCCCCACTACCTTCGACCTCAGTTCCGGCCCTACGGTCAACGGGTTGTCGATCATGTTCACCCCTCCGAAGCCCGTCTTCGTTACGGGCTTCAGGACCGGGAGCGATGAAGGGCTGGCCCCACTCACGATGTCGTGCCAGTAGAGCCGGAACTGGCTCGCCTTCTGCTTCATCGCTTTCTGGTCCAGCTCGACCAGATTGATGTCGTCGTGCTCATGGCTGATGTGGCAATGCGCGGAGTAGAGCAGAATGGTGAGGGAGAGAGTGAGGAGCATTGGTGTGCCCATTGTTGTTTGTGTTTTTTGGTTGATAAAAAGCATGGGAGTTAGGTTGTGGTTAAATACACTTTTTGATGAGAATATTTTGTATTTGTTTTTTCTGGAAATGAGAAGTTAATTTGCATATGAAACTCAAAGTATTTATAAATAAATTAAACGGAGTGGACAAATTTTAGGTGAAGGAATCGATTTTGATTATTGTGTTAGCATATTCTAACAACTCCTAATTTCATAATAATATCATAAAGTAGGGATTGAAGGACCGACTAAGCAAAAACATATATAGGGACCGATTTCACAATCAGTATCATATTTTCTATCTCACATTTTATTTTATATCCATATATAAATTTATTATTTTAATTAATATTTATTAAAAATAAAAAATTTATTACTCTATCTGTCTCTTTTATTTAGACCCCACTTTGACCAAAAAACTCTCGCAGTTTTGTTCAAAATTGGTCTAATGAAATACTTCCTCCGTCTCAATAAACTTCACACAATTCCCT
Source organism: Leonotis leonurus (assembly GCA_026898415.1). Lineage (NCBI taxonomy): Eukaryota > Viridiplantae > Streptophyta > Magnoliopsida > Lamiales > Lamiaceae > Leonotis > Leonotis leonurus. The sequence continues at coordinate 4,336,644 of JAPKLX010000007.1, forward strand.
TATTTGGACGTCCCACTTAGCATATTCCTAAAATAGTAAAAGTTATCACTTTAAAAAGGTGTGGACCTACCACTTTTATCACTCTTACACTACTTTATACACTCTATTTAATAATCGTGCCCAAAATTTTTGTGTCATGTTTATTGGGACAGAGGGAGTACGGCAGATGGTGTATAATATAATTAATCATAATTTACATTTATTCAAATTTAAATTTAAAAAATATATTTATCATACTTTTGAACTGATCAATCCTAAAATTTATTTAAAAATGTTATTAAATGTAAGAAGTAATTATACATTTTATTTGGATAAGATGAAGACCGAGTACTAAATTAAATTAAACATATAAAATTGAAATAAATAAATAAATAATCTATTAAAATTTGATAAAGTAAGATATAAAAGCGAAACACTGAATTCCAAAATACAAGAGTGTACTTTATAAATTTAGGTAGTCAAAGTCTTTCTTTTTTGGTCTTTGTAATTTGAAGTTGAAGTGTGAATGGTTGAAATTAAGAGAGATAGATACTGATTTACATAATGAATTAATCTTGTAAGTAATTAATTGTGTTCCCAAAATGTTCAAATTCATGAATTCCTAATGAAAAGCATATACATACATATAAAGTGATGATGAGATGAGAAATTTTGAAAAGAGAGGTATGATGATAGGCAGCTGAAAGCAACCTGCAAGTTTTGTCTTTTCCGCCACGCTAATTCTGTTTTTAATAATCAACCCACAACGCATTAATCAATACTCTATAAAATTGTTTTTCATTACGCATTCACGCTTGCGCGTGCATTTATATATATAAACACTTTTTATTTATTAGTATGACATGTTCTTTTATTTGAATAAAATTTTGTAAGTGTTTTTTTTATATATTTTAAAAAATTTAAATTTTAATCATATCGATTGTATTAATTTAATATAAGATGATCGCTATCTTTAGGTTCTAAGCAAGCAAGCGAGAAGGAATCCCGGACAAGAAAATATCGATAAATCATACGCCAACTTCCCCACTCTAAGCTTTCTTTTGAAGAGTTCGGAAAGTTCACTTATCCGAAGGAGAAGCCAGAAACAAGACATGTCCCCAATCATGATATTTTCGTTTGTGGAGTCATTTTCTTTGACTTTGAAAGCTTCTCTAATTGAATTCGAAGATCGATAGCTGTGAAGCATGCTGTCTTATTATGATGAAAATAACAGGTTATCTTCCCCGCCTTGATAGAGAAAGAGAAACCGATGCCAAAAAGTCTTCTCAAGTCGCTTGCTTAAGGTGGTTTGTCTGACCAAGAAAGAAAGTCCAAAAAGAATGGGATATTTTGCCAGTAGATCTGATTTCGCGAGATGCGATCCAAAGCTGCTTAAGCCACTTTAGTGCAAACCAGATCAGAATATATATTCAAATACAAAAAGATACGACCTTTTCTTTCAAAAAATAATTGATAAGATTAATTATAAAAATGATAATTTAGATGAATTAATTGACAAAACAACTAAATTCTCAATACATTGTCCCAATTACTAATCTACAAATTTGGATTAATAAGAATTTTTTTTCTTATCACAGTTTTTATATGATTCAAAAATTTATATCATGTGTTTGGGTGTGTTATCTTGATAAAAATGTACATTACAATTGCTAATATTTCTAGACTATCTGACACGTTCAAATATATTTAAAAAAAATTTAATGATCCGATTATGAACTTTAATGTGGGTGTAGCTATATTAATTTTTGCTAATTTAAAGAAATGTAATGGAATATTCAGCTTTAGAGTAGCTATATGTTTGTGCATATCGCCACAAACAATAAAGTGAGGAAGCATGTTTAAAAAGAGGTTTCCCCAAAAGTGAAGACACCCTTCGTTCACACTCAAATAATTTTCTTCTCTTTGCTGGAATCACTATAAATAATATACTAAGTGGATACTATTTTGTTATTTTGTAAATTAATCTGATATAATACGGATTTAGAAATTTGTAGTCGTTAAGTTAAGTTTGAATTAAGCTTAATTGTATTTTTAATTGCACTGTGCATATCAATTGAAGAGATACACTTGACCTAAATGAAAATAAAAATTGGGTTGATAAATGAAAGATGAGAATTCGCTCACAAAAGCAAGTGTCGTGAGCGTGCTTGTGTTAGTTTAGTGGTAGTTGGGTTAATGTTCAAGGCAATACGTATCTGATTTGAGTTATCCGTAACGCGATTATGTTTAAGTTAAATATTATTTTCTTCTTCTTTATATTTAGGGCTCATTTGGTAATCTAGTTGGGTTTTGTCAAGTTATGATAAAATTTAACTAGGATGATGAGATGAGTGAAACAAGGGAGATAATTTTGTTGTTTGGTAGATATTAATAAAATTCATGTAGTAATTAGATTACAATGTAAAATTACATTTTTGGCCTTGTCAACAACAAAAACACCGAAATTATTCATCCTCAAATATCGATCAATCTCTGTACAGAAAATGAAAATAATTCATTACCCATCACTCTTCAGTTGTCGTTAAACTATCAACAAATTTACATAGCTTATGTAAATGAATTTATCACTCAATCATCCTTGCACATAAGCCAAAGGATTCAAAGAAAGAACCATTTATTGAAAAAAAAATGGTGGAGATTTGTAGAGGAGAAGAAAGAACTATTATTGAAAAATTGATGGTGGAGATTTGCAGAGGAGGCAGAGATTTTCTCCATGAAAAATTGATGGTGGAGAATACGGGTAATTTTAATCTTCCATAACTAATACTTGTTCAATTTCTTCCATCTCCATCAATGGTGGATAATTTGAGATAATTTAAAAGTTACCCATGACAAAAATATGAAATTTTGTAGTTTTCTAAGTAGGAGAAAATATGTAAGATGAGAGGTGATTGAGGTTTGCAAGGAGGAGGGGAAATTACAGCAAGAGAGAATTGCAATAACGGAGAAGAGAAGGGAGAGAGAAGATAAGGGTCAAATTGGTCTTGTAAATAATTACAACCCCTATTTAAATTTAACTTGTCATTTTATTCAGTCAAATAAACATTACATAACAGTGATTTAGAAGCGGGCTTTGATATAGGAACGGGCTTGCATGTTATAAAACAAAGCTACCAAACAAAGAGAAAACCCTAGTTATCTTTGCTAACTAGTCTTTCAAAGACTACCAAACATACCCTTAGACTTTAAATAAGGGGGACATAAAGAAAAGTCTAGTTTGAACGTTAAGTTTAAGTTTAAATTTAAAAACTTACGATCAAATTTGAATTAATTGATACGCATTTATGAGATACTGATTAGTTAGTTGTAAGGCCATCTCCAATACTCAACACCATTTTTTACACCATTTTGCACTAATAGTCACGTCAAATAGTAATTCATCTCCAACCATAAACCTAAATTCAAACTCGAAAAGAATATTCTTCATCTATTCTTTCTCATATCATTTTATATAATTTTGCAAAACAAACCTTTATAGTTTTCAATATTACATATTACATCCATTCAAATTTTCAATTCAAATTTTTATTTAAATATTAATCTATTTTTTATTTAAATTTTGTAACATGTTGTTATGTAATTTTCATATCATTGTTGTTATTTTAATTATGTATGCATATAAAAAAAATTTCACATTTTCTAAATTCTAATAGTTAATTATTTTAATTTTGTAAGATTAATAGTTCAAATTCTAGTATTAATTATTCTTAAATAAATAAATTAAGGGAAATAATTTTATTTTTGACCAACATCTTTAACATTTATTTATTTATAAATAATTAAATAACACAAAATAAATAAAATTTTAACTCTAATTTTAATAAAAATAATTTGACAAATATTTGTCCAAAGGGATAGACTAAAAAATAAAGTTAATTGAGTAATTAAAATTAAATAGTAATTTTGAGATTTTAAAAAGGGTGTTTTTGTAATAAAATAAAGTTTTAAAGGGTGTTTATCAAACGCATTTTTGTGTTTTGAAGGAGGAATAAATAGTGTAAACTCATTTTGAGTTTAGATTTAGTGTAACATTGGAGATTGTTTTCTACTCCAAAATGGGTATTGGTGTTCTCATTGGAGATCTGGCAATAATTAATATGTTAATATTCACAAGTAATTTTGTATAAATCATCAGTAGTAGGCTAATAGCAGGCAACGTTTGACACAACAATAAATAAGTGAACTTCTTATTTTGAGCAAATTTAAAAAAGTATTGAGTCAGTTAGTCAAATCGAGTTTAAATTAAATCAAAAGCAACTTAAGTAGCTGTACAATTCGAATTCAATAGTATTTGATTAATAAACTAGTTAATCAAATTCCAATAAAGTTTAACTCAAATTTGAACTTGATATTTTGCTGTAAATTCATATTTAAGTAGGCCACCAATATCAAAATATAGTCAATTGGATCCGAAACTCATTATAGAAGTATAGATGTTCCAATATCGTCCGTAGTGAACACAACTTAATGTGTCTATCTCGTGATGAACACAACATAGTTGATGTGATAATATCACATCAGCATACGAATCACTATAATTTTTTTTAAAATTGAATAATATTAAACGTTATCATAATCATAAAGTGAAAATTAATAAAAAATTATTAAAAAAATAATATTGATAAACGAGACATGTCACATCGTTTGTGGGCGTATTAACATTGCACACCATGAAGAAGTGAATATTTTCATATAAATTAAATATACTTCATTTGTCTCGTTAAAAGCAGTCACAAAGATGCGGACTTCAAATTAGTTGCTCAATATATAACTTACTAAAGAGTGAACATGTTTAATTAGTATTACATTTTATTAATAATTATAATTTATAACAAAACCTATGAAACTAACATGTAGAAAAACTTAATAATTGCATAATAACAAAGGGGAAAAGATTCCAAGAAACTACCATCAAAAGAAAAGAGGACACACACATACATACCTACCAAATCAAAAATAAAATAAAATCGAAAATCACTAGAAATTAACTCAAATCTTCGAAGAAACTAAAATCCCACAAACAAAAAGAAGAAAAGAAAAAGTTAAAAATGGAAGACGTAAACAGTGTACTGAACGGAGGCATCCCCAGTGTTGGGATCAATATAATGGGTTCGGGCCTGAGCGTAGCCACGTGCGAACCTAAAAAGCCCGGATCCACCGATCACAGGCATCTCTCGCACGTGTTCCAACGCAGCATTCCTTCCTACGATAGCAATGGAGCTGCCGTTATACTTTCCAGTGGTGAAGATGAAGTTCATGGCCATCAAGAAGCCTGCTTCCTCTTGGGAGGCCAGTGCGTACAGTCCCTGGGCTTTTCCGACAAACTTGGAGCTCAGTTCGGGCCCCAGGGTCAGCGGGTTGTCTATCATGTTCACTAGCCCGAAGCCCGTTTTAGTGACGGGCTTTACGACCGGGATCGATGAAGAGGTGCTACCGCTGAGGATGTCGTGCCAGTAGAGCCGGAACTGGCTCAACTTCTGCTTCATTATTTTCGGGTCGAGCTCCATCTCGACCGGATTGATATCGTCGTGCTCGTGGTTGATGTGACAGTGAGATGAGTATAGGAGAGTGGTGATGAAGAGAGTCAGAAGGATTGAGTTGGTGGTCATTGTTGGAGATAGATAATGTAAATTTACGGAGATAGAGAATTAAAGAGAGATGTTAGGGATGTTGGTCTTGTAGAAAATGAAGCCACGATTGACTAACTTTAGAGTTTGTAGCATTGTGATATGAGTAAATATCATCGTAGTTTATAATATAAGCTATTCTCTAAAAAGATGTGACAAAGCAAACAATTTCTAGTAGTTCTCGTGAGGTTGAGTTCTCATAGAATAAGAGGTCTTGAATACGGACCTAACATGCTCTGCGCACTCAACTAGTTGTTACTAGGCTTTCCATGGTAATGGGTTGTTACTAGGCTTTCCATGGTAATGGGTTTGGGCCTAAAGAGCTCTTCTTTGTCTTTTATGAGGTCTGGCGCGAGGCGTGAATAACAACCTGACACATGTCAGAATTTTACTGACATATGTCCAGAATAACTAACGTCCACGTGGATGGTATCCTATCAACCTAGCATGACCATTGTTGACGTGACTCTGCGCTATTAGAGATGATTCAACAACTTGTACTATGATATCGAAGGTTGTTGTCTAGGTAATATTTCTCCGGAAAACTCTAACCATTCTCCGGTCTTGTTTTGCAGGCTCTGCCAGCGAGATTAAGCTCAAGTTGTTCATGCAATCACATTAAGTCATTTACTTAAGGTATGAACTTCAAATCTCTTGAAATCTTCATACTCTTTTTTCTTTTTTCTTTTACTGTGGATTGATTCCCGATCCAACATATTCCTGAAATAAATATGAATTCGTTGAGAAAAAAGCAGAGTTATGGTAGGATGATGAGATCATTTCTAAAGAGGGGCATGATTGCTAGCACAATTGTCTTTACTTTTCCGCCACGCTAATTCTATGTCAATGATTAGGGTACTATCAGAAGAACATCATCTATTCAAAGTAAATTGCATAAAGATCACAATGAAAAAGAGAGACCTAATTTTGTTCCCAATATGGAACTCTTTAATCCGAATTTGATAAATTTCAAAGTTAGGGAGGAGTATGTGTTGTGTTGTTGTCACACATTAATGATGGATGTTAGTTTGATCTAAAATATAAGGTGCTAAATTTTCATTCTTAACGAGCTCTTTTTAGAAGGAATTGAGTCTGGTATCCAAATTTATCTTCTTTTTCGAGACCTGATGATCCTGCTGGTATCGCCGTAACAACATTAAATCTCACAATGTGTTGAGGAGAGCCATCACCATTAATTTTTACTATGAATATGTTGGTTGAAAGATTATCGAGGGATTGTATTGAAGAAATTTAAATTACAGTCTCAATATGAAATTCACAAAATTGAAGAATGCAATGTTTATGTGGTTCAGTTCAAAATCAAATTTACGTCCCTTCAATCAAAAGAACAATTCACTAATTTCAACAGAGTTACACGTAATACAAACAAAAACATTAAAAAAAAAATTAAACTCTTTCTTTCTCTCGTGTATGTCTCCTCTATACTGAAATTACAAGTGAATATTAATGTGTCTCAGTGTTTACGATCACATAGTCATCGTTATATAAAAAAATCAAGAATCTATGCCAATTTAAAACTAATACAATTATAGGAACACCTTAGGCTGTACTTTTCTTTTTCTGTTGTATTTTCTTTTTGCTTTTTTCAATCGTAGTTTTTTTTTTCTTCTTTTTGTTAGAGGAGATTTTATGTTTATTTTGGGCTGAAAAACAATCCTGGTTTGTTAGAAATAGAAATTGTTTGTTTTGGATTTGGAATTATTTGGGTTGGGCTTTGTTAGGCCTTATAATTCACAATTCTTATGGTAACAATAAAGCTAGAAGAAGAAAAAATTCAAGTTTCTTCTTGGCCAAAAATTGTTAATTATATAAGTTATTACTTGGAATTATCTAATAAAAAAGGTATTTTTTTTAATGAAGCATGGGATCCTATTTATATCTTTTTTTAATCTATAAATATGTTAAATTTTTTTCTTATTATGATGTCAAAAATTAAAAAAAAAAATGCTTTAACCACAAGACTAATCCACGTGGAAATTCTAAATTAGTAAAGAAAGGTCCTGCAGAATCATTTATCTTTCACAAAATATGAAGGAAAAAAACATCATTATAAGGACTTCTCTTGCCACATAATAGGAAAGAAAATCAATTTGTATAAATCTTTATCAAAATTAAACTTGTTTATCAACGCTTGTTTTTCTCTGATTTTAACATCACATCAGCACATTAATAAATAATACTCTCTCCGTTCCGTTTAAGATGAGGCGTTACTTTTGGGCACAAGATTTTATGAGAGTTAAAAAGTAGTGATATAAATATAATATTATTTAATTCATGTATGTAAAAAAGTGGACTAAAAAGGAAACGCCTCAACTTAGATGGGACGGTTCAAAAAGGAATACGCCCCATCTTAGTTGGGACGGAGGGAGTAATACAAAACAAGTTTGTGCCTATTAGTCTAGTTATAGGATGATAATATTATAAGTAATAAATTTAAATATTTCATTCCGTGGTTTTATAATTTTAGTTTATTGTAATATCAATTTTAATAATACAAATGATATATTTATTTTAATAATACAAATCATTTATTTATTTGTTGATATTAATAATACAACTATATTATACTAATTTGTATTAATTTCACTAATTTGTATTAATTTCACTAATTTGTGGCAATAATTTATTTTTCACAAATCATATATTTATTTGTTGATATTAAGGCATTTAATATCCATACTCACTATATGTCGGATCGGATCCACGCAAAATCGACACATCATGTTACTTACTACCTGTTCTTTTATTCAAAAAAACTTGGATTACGCCCGAAACTTATTATCTTAAGCATTAACTTCACTATCACTATGTCAACACACCTACGTTTCTTACCTGTTCTTTTATTTACTAGCCAGTGTCATGTATTTAATTCAAGCAAATAAATGAATAGATCAAAGGTACATATTTTATTTTATTAAAGGTAAATGAATGGGTTGTCATATAGTAGTAGGATTAGATGTCCCTTCAAATAAATGTTGTCATAAAAGCCATAACGTGCACAACTGGACATCTATCTATGATTCTACATATAATAATATTATACAGTGAGAAAATGCTACTAGACTACTACTTCCATCTCCATTTTAAATTTCATTTTCATTTTCATTTTTTAATGTAAAATTTAGTTTGATGTAAGTGTTAATATCTTAAAAATATAGAATCAAAAAATGACAATAAAAGACAAATAATAGTTATCAAACATAATATTATATAAGTTCTAGACATTTGAATATGAATCATATCCGTATTATTCGTACCCGGATATGAATGTATGAATTTTTTTTCATTGTAGTTTTTGGCTAATTAATTTAGGTATCAAATAAATTGTTTGTTGGCCAAATGAGTGACGTTTGTGATGTTGATTAATCTTTATTGCAGTAAGTGTAGTTGGGAGTTTTTGAAACCCTACCTCTTCATTCAATTCAATAACGTTATACTCGTTTTATCCTAATTTTATTGTTTTTTTTTTCATTTAGTACACATGTTTAGTGTACGAGTTTTACTTCATTTATCAACATATCATGCATTCATACATACATTTTATATGTAAATTGTAATATATATATATATATATATATATGACTGAACATTCTTGAATATTATCAAAACAAAATTGACTAAACAAATATATCAAGTCAAGTATATTTGTACTGAAAATTTTCTGGTACTTTCGCTGATCGGAACATTTATTTTACTTTGGGAAAAAATTGGATAGCGACTATGGTTTGTTCGGTTAGTCGACGCTAAATTAGTTCGAGATTATCTGAGATTGTGTTGGATCAATATTATTCGAGATTAATTTTATTACATGAAATACGCTAAAGATTCATAACACATGATTAATCATACGTGACATCATATCAAGACTAAGTCTCAAATATAGACTTTCCAACCGAATAATTCATAAAAATAATATTACCACATTTGTGTGCAATTATGATTAGTATAATCGGATTCTGAAAGAAGAAAAAAAACAAGTGATCGGAATTTTCCAGAAATTTGTCGTGTCAAAGCTGGCAAGATTAATAACTCATTAATTTGACAACCTTCACTTTTTTCCCTTTGTGTAACATTATATTTTATTTGTCTTAATAACCTCTTTTGTGTTAGAAAAATTATGGTTGAGAAATAATAATTTTCGGGTAAAGCTACTCCTATTGTCATTTGTCAATCATTTCATTTATTATAAATATAAATTTAGAATATTAGGCAACTACTTTCGCAACCATTCATTAAAAACTTTCTTTAAACAACCAATAATTGAGATTGTGACATGCATGTACACACTTAGGAATATTTATCAATTTGCTAACTATGTACTATTCCATAGCTAATTACTATGCATAGTTACATAGTTATTAAAAGGTGAATAAAAGGCTCTTTGCTAAAATTATTTTCACTATGGCCTATGGTCTATTGAAGAATATGCATGTGTCATAATTTAGATAATACTCGCATTTTAATGTCTCTAAGTTTTCTCCATATAGTAGTCATATATATATATATATATATAAATTTAATGAAAATGCATGTACTTTTGAACTTTTAATAGATTTTATATCTCTTTTAGATGTGTTTACTGTTATCATTTCAGTTAGAATCGTAACTTAACTTATGTGGTTACTACTATACAGTTTACGATTCGAATCTAAACCTCCGATTCTGGTTTTAAAATTGTTGGTTCTGATGTATACCGCTAGTTCTTTTGGGACCGTCTTTAAAAATTCATATTTTTACATAAATTTACAAGTTAAAGTACTTTTATGAGTTATAAATGATTATTTTATATAATATAAGAGATAAAATTTATTAACAGTAGGAAAAATCTTTAAAAAATGCTTGGGACTAGAACCGAACCGTCCCTTACACGGTTATGGTTTTGAAACGAACCATCAGGAAGGTTACAATTTCTGAAACCGCTTGTTTCAATTAAATTACAACGATTATGATTCTTTTGAACATATTTACTTCATTAATTGGCAGCTATCATGTAAATAACAAATTTGAAATATCTCATAATATCGATATAAAATAAAAGAAGAAAATAGAATTTAAGATGAGAAATCGAACTGGATATTAGAAGACCTAGGTAAGTCTTAACCAAGAAAATTAAATTCCCCAACTTCCCCCAACCCCACCTCTATTCCCTTTAGAAGTTGCTACATGGAACTCATAAACCATCCATGTATATATAAGTTAGTAATAGTAACTATTTCTTATATATGGTACTCTCTCTCTCTCTCTCTCTCACAATAGAAAAATGAAGTCCAAAAATTTGTTCTTGGGGTACACCACGTTGATATTAATTGTAGTGAATTTTGCAGGATGTGACATAGAGAAAGATAGAGAAAAATGTGCAGATTCATTAGTAGGCCTAGCAACATGCCTTCCCTATGTGACCGGGGAGGCGAAGGCCCCGGCAAGCGATTGTTGCACCGGCTTCGCACAAGTTCTCAAGACTCACATCGATTGTGTTTGCTTGTTGATCAAGGATAGGGATGATCCTAGCCTCGGCCTCAAGATCAACGCCACCCTCGCCCTCTCCCTTCCCGCCAAATGCAAAACTCCCACCAACGAGTCCATCAACGATTGCCCTAGTAAGTTACATTTAGTCATTTGAGGTACAAAATAATCAATAGTTTAATTTTAGATCGAACAGTCATTTTTTATGTGTAAGTACCAACATGTCATTATGGTACGAACAGGGTTCTTTCATCCTGTTCGTACCCATAGTATAAATGTCGCACAGTTTGTGCGGTTCGTCTCAGTTATATAGTATATTCATTTCTTTCAATATGAGACGATCATTACACATGAGACCAATTCGTCCACTTCGTATTAATTTTTACTTGTATTAGTTAAATATTATTGATTATTAGGGTTGAGAAATCTAGTACTAGGGTAACTTCTTATTAGTTATATATCACACATGCAACTCTACAACTACTTTAACTAATTAACATGTACATATTTGGATGAAATGCAGCAATTCTTCATCTACCTCCAAATTCACCAGATGCTAAGGTCTTTGAGGATTTTGCAAAGAGTGGTAACAATACCACCACCACATCAAATAGTACTACCTCTGCAGCTGGTATGAATATATATATGCACTTATTGCAGCAACCTACTAATTTCTACACTGCATTAATATTGCATATAGTTATATATATACACTAAAACAGCTCATGCACGTTGCATTTATTGCCTCAAGCAACCATAATTAGTTTTACTTTTTTGTTATGATTTTTCAAGATAAAGGGAACTCTTCGAGCAGTAGTGCATCGTCTTCATCAGCAACTGCTAATTCGAAGAGTGATGGAGGGCAGAAGAAGACATGGTCTGAGGCCCAACTGGTTGCAGGATTATTCATATCTATGGCTGCACTTCACATCTTTGCAAATCTTTAATGTTCAATGTGTTTTAGTTATTTTGAGATCGAATAATGTATAATTGATGTTCTTTAGTGCATTTACAGATCTAGGAAATATATTTCCTTTTATGCAGAATTTATACGGAGAGAAAATGCTTTATTGTATTACTGTTCTTGTGTTTGAGAATGATTAATAGTGGAATCATTATCGTATGATATATTGTATCAAAAATCAAGATTCTTTACTTTGAATTTATGATCCGTTTCTATATTTTAGGTCTGATAATCAAATTTATTATTTTAAAAATTAATTTTTTTATAAATTATATACTAAAAAGTTCAAATTTATCAATCTAAAAAATTAGTTGAAGTAACATTAAATATTAAAAAGTTACAGATTGATCCAAATATATATCAGTAATGTCACTTAAGCGCATAAAACTTTGTATAATTACAATATAACCTATAAGCTTTATGGATATCACAAATAGTCGCCAAATGTTTCCATATTTTATAGAAAGACCCCTAATGTTTCTTAAATTACAAATTCCGCACTAAAATATTTATAGCAATTTCAACGGTTTCAACCTCTCTTCTGAGTCTCTCTCTGTCTATCCATGGCGTCTTCACCGAAGGCACACTACACCACAGCACTACTCTCTCTCATCTTCCTCTCTTCAGTCCACCTCTCTCTCTCTTCCGTTGACGTCCACGACCTCCTCCCGCGGTTCAACCTCCCCAAGGGACTCATACCTAGAGAGATAAAGTCGTATACTCTCTCCAACACCGACAACTCCTTCACGATCGAGCTCAGCTCAAACCCTTGTTATGTCAAATTCGACGATCAGCTCGTATACTACGACAAAATCATCAAAGGAAAGCTGGAGTACGGCAAAGTGAGTGGGGTTTCGGGCATTCAGGCGAAGAAATTCTTCATCTGGGTGTCCGTCACCGGAATGGAAGTCGACGAGAAGAACGATATGATCGAGTTTCACGTGGGAGCTCTGTCGAAGAAGCTGCCTGCTTCGTATTTTGAGGATATTCCTAGCTGCAAATCGACAGGCTTGCGTCAGATGCTTTCTTCTCTCGAGCTGGAGGCGTTGGTTTGAGGTGAATTTGGGTGCTTCTTCTGCTTTATTAATTGCTTGCGATATGAGTGCCGTTGACTGAATTTTGTTGCTTATTGAGTGTGAATTTTGTTGTAGAATCATGAATGCTACTGATCACACAGCATTGCTCACATTTCCCTGATTTTGAACAGAGTTTGTTGGTTGGAAATTTTCTTATTCTAAACCGTTTGATAAACAATCTCTCTCTTTAAATTATCCACATTGTTGAAATTTATTAGAATTTGACTGGTTTAGGACTTGATCACTTGTAAATTTAGGAATTTAAATTGCACGGTTGAGAACTTCAGAAAGATTCATACTCGTATAAGTAAAAGTTGATCTCATTAAATCTAGTAATAGCTATTGATGCAGATTGATTTTTGCCTTGTTCAAGAAAGCTAACTGAACTTAGGAACTTCTGCAATTTCCTCTTCTCAATATGTTGCCATGTTGATGTTGGTGATTTAAGTTACTTGACTTGTAGGATTACAAGATATTATGATTATGGAATCTTGAATGGTTGTGCAAATACAAGTAGAGATAGTCAAAGTTGTTCTGCCCTCACTCTTAAACTATATCTTGATTTGCATATAACAATATATATAGGAGTATAACTGTTTCTGTATTTATCTGACTACCACATTACCTATAATTTTAAAGGGAAAAACTGCCTAGTAGCATCAAACTTACAGTTGTAAATGCTAATTGTGCAGGGATCGTTGCTCTCTGTTTTGGACCAAGTTTGAACAAGTATTCACCTGTATGAGTTGCGTTTATCTTGCTTCATATTTCCTCTGTACATCCACGAAAATATGTGATGCCACTTTGCTTTGTTACACTATGTTATAATTCCAAGTTTGGTTAAACTTGCACCATTCTGTATAACTTTCCTTTGAAAACTACACTGTATATGCTAATTTCTTGCTTTCCCTATTAGTAATGCTTTTTTAGTCTTCTTTTGTTATGTTTTTGGAATATCACAAAAGATCAATAAAATTGATTGGAGACAAAGTAGTGATAAACAATTTAGGTCCTCTTTTCTGAAACTCACCTACCATAATTGCCTTCTACTCATAAGTATATCTTTTGCTTATACCCTTTTACAAGTTTCTTTCTTAGCTGTGCGTACAAAAACTTGTTCAAGAATTGGAAATACTAGCTCTGTTGTATCTATATATACAAGGATCTGGTCTAATTAGAGAGGATGACAATTGATGGAGCATTGTCGAGAAGAGAGTAGAAAAAGTAGACGTCGTTCTGGGAGAAATGCAGATCACAAGAAGAAGACATCGAGTAGGCAGTATGTTATGGAGGATGTGAACAAAAAAGCCGACGATTTCATCAAGAATTTCAGGCAGCAGCTGAAAATTGAGCACGAAGAGTCCCTAAATCGTAGAAGGGTCATTTAACTCGAGGGAACAAAGCCCGGGCACAAGCATGAACAGAAGAGGGAAGACAATCTGGATTCTGGACTACTACCATTTGTGTTATCACCATTTCTTTACATTTTTCAATGAAAAATCATGAATCATTCGTTGTACATGTTAACTTAATGAATGTTTGTCTTAAGTTGCTGTAACATATTTTACATCGAATCTTAAATGCTACAAGCAACTCACCCTAATGGAACGAGAGCATTGCAGATCTAGAAATGTGTACTAGGAATGTTAACAGGTAGATTTTACAAATCCTAAATCGGTAAATAATTTAGGTTATAGGCCTGAAACAGAAACCGGTACAACCGAACTTAGAGCCGGATTCGGTAAAATGGTTCTAGTTATGGAACCATAACCAAAACCATTATTTTCGGACCAGAACCGAAATTGTAAAAATTGATTCAAAAAAAGAAAAATTAAAGATGGGAAATTCATGTTCATTATATAAATATATGTTTAAAAAAATAAAATAAGAAAATGATCGGATCTGCCCAAAACCATATTAAACAGGTCGGACACCGTCAAAACCGTTCATAACGGGATCTAAACTATTCCGGTTCTGAAACCGGAATCGGAACTCTATATGCTTGGGCCAGTTTTAATCGGTTCAATAACGGATAAAACCCACTCATCGACAAATTTCCAGAGTGAATACTCTCTCTCACACAACAAAAACATACAAGGCTCACTGACATCCACGCGTATGAAAGATCCATCACAAGAAACATCAATATAGAAAAACACAAGACGAAAGCAGTCAAGAGCATATTTACAATAAGCCAACAAGTCTACAAAGAGACGATAAAAGGAAATGAGTAGGTAGTTTGCTCAGAAACCTAGATACTAATCCTAGAATAATACAACATCAAAGGATTTAAGGTTTCATGACTGAAGGGTCTCTGCGGAAAGGTATTTACAACCAAAAGATTGGTAAAGAATGTGCCTCTCGAATCTAAACTAACAAAGTTTTTCTGCCACCAGCCCTATTTCTACATTTCCCCATCTAACTCTATAGAGTCCATTGGTACGAGAATTAGCAGGGTAAAGAAAAGTACCAGCAACAGAGTACTGTGTAGCGTAAATTCTAACTGCAACATACCATGTCCCAGATTGTTCGCCAAACCGTAGCTATACCCTACAGCTGATGGAGCAAAAGGGATCATACAGAAAATGATGAATTTCAGGATACGAGTAGGTGAGATGATTCACTAATATATTCTGAAAGGTTATTGCAATCACCAAGTTGAGAAAAATCAGATGCTGTTAATCCCAGGCGCTAGCCACAGCAGAACCATAACCTCCACCATATCCACCAGATTGGTTGTATCCGTTGTTCATGTTGCCACCGCCGCCATACATGTCCATTCCACCTCTGTTGTAAGAGGAATCTTTGCGGAAATCACGACCTCCAAATCTTCCTCCACCACCTCCCGCTCGGCGGTTCCTACCTCCACCAAAGTTTGACCGAGCTGCAAATCGTGTCAGCCAAGCAGGAACCTCTTGATTTGCTTCTTGCATCAAGTCAGCCAATGGCTTCGCCAGCGAGGCATTGTTATCATTGAAAAACGCAGTGGCCAGTCCTGTTTTACCAGCACGCCCAGTGCGTCCAATACGGTGAACATAGTCGTCAATATCATTAGGAAGATCAAAGTTGATGACATGTGCAACATGAGGGATGTCAAGGCCACGTGCGGCCACATCAGTTGCAACCAGAATTGGAGTTTTGCCAGTTTTGAAAGATCTTAAAGCATATTCTCGCTCCTGCAGCCAGAAACAAGCGTGTGCATAATATCATAAAACTAGTATCAGAGGGTGTATGCTCATCATTTTCAAGGATATTCATGCACAACTAAAAGAAGTAGTCTCGCTGGCACATTGAACATATTAAAAGTAGATGAATGATGAAGAGAACAGAGACAGAAAAAGTTTATGTTTTGCTTTTAATTAATAGCTCCCAAAACCAATATCATCAGCATCAAAAATAGCATGAGGATGAAAACAGATAGTTAAATCACCTGTTGTGTTCTGTCGCCATGAATGGAAGTGGCAGGAAAGCCATTAATGCAAAGCCAGTGCTCAAGTGAATCAGCTCCCTTCTTTGTCTCCACAAAAACTAGTGTTAGTGCATGCTGCATATCACATCCAAAAACTAAGGATTAGCAAACTACATGCAACATCCAAATGGCCTCAAAGTTAATCTGAGTGAGGAGATATCACAAACACTGGTCATCTTACCTTGGCCTGAACACCATTTGCTCTCTGCGCATGAAGGAGGTCCATTAGGTGGCTTCTTTTGTCAGTCTCAAGCACATATTCAATTCTTTGAAGGATCAATTCGGTGCTGGAACCAACTCTTCCAACAGCCAAAAATATGTAATTCGAAAGAAAATCTGCAGCTAGCCTCTGCATGTTACAAGAGATTTCCATAATATCACAAATATTATAATAGATGGAAGCTTGTACTTTTAGAGAAATACTGAATAAGTGGATTTTTACTGCAATGTATGTTATATTAGTATTGGTTATAAGTAAAGCAAATATATAACTTTCATGCATCAAGAAATGTTTGATATCATTCTATATTGCATTGATATAAGTTGAAAAGGGATCTCTTCTATACGCCACATTGTCAGTATGGTGGCACGATGTGATGAATATAGAAAACAGACCTGAATCTCCTTAGGAAATGTGGCGCTAAATAGCAATGTTTGTCTTACACCAGGTGGAGGCATGTCCATCTGTTGCACAATTCTCCTAATTTGAGGTTCAAAACCCATGTCTAACATTCTATCTGCTTCATCCAGGGCTAAGTACCTAATGTTTTGTAATGAGACTCTAGCCCTTTCCAACAAATCAACTAAACGTCCAGGAGTTGCAACAAGTATATCCACGCCTCTTTCAAGATCTCGAAGCTGACAAAAGACCATCAACAATAAAAGCATAAACAAGTCAGTAAATATTGCATCATCCACAGTATTCCACACGGATCAGACTAATTCAATAACAGTGGGGATATCGATCAGGAATAAGAGCAATTAGACTAACGAAAAGGACATAAAAGAAATGTTACCTGTTGATTGATAGGTGCACCACCATAAGCAACAACCACCTTGACACCAGTTTGATAAGAAAATTTCCGAGCTTCTTCATGAATCTGCACAGCAAGATCCACAATCAGATTTGTTTTAATGAAGGATAAAAATAATCATATAAAACAGCTATCAAATAACTCACTTGGATTGAAAGCTCCCTAGTTGGAGAAAGAATGAGAGCAAGCGGGAATGCCATACGAGGCATACGTGGTTGTCTTTGAGCAGATTGGCCACTTTTCATGATTCCACTGATTATTGGGAAACAGAATGCTGCTGTCTTTCCCGATCCAGTCTGAGCACAAGCCATCAAATCCCGTCCGGTGAGTGATATTGGTATGGCATGCCGCTGCACAGGTGTAGGTTTCACATATTTGCACCTCCTAATATTCATATTTAATGCGTCACCTAAATCAATCTCGGCAAATGTATTCACGGGAGGTGGAACATCTTTCCCACTTGTCTCTACTGGGATATCCTCGTAAGCATCAAAATTGATGCCCGAATTTTCCTGCACCACAAATTCTGGTTCCACATCTCTATCATCTTGAAAAGGATTAACCTCTCTTTCCTTACCACGATCCCAACCACCATTTCTATTATTCCAACCACCACCACCACGGCCGATGCCACCCCCATTTCTATCATTCCTAGGACCATATGACTGAAATCCACCTACTGCCGAACCACCATGATCATGGGGGTCATTTCCCACCAAAGTCCCAGCATAGGAAACTGCAGATGATGGAGGAGGGTCTGCTGAGGCTGAAGTAGACCTATTCCTAAGATGCGGCGGAACATAAGTACTTCGAGAAGTAGCCCCTACGCCACCACCGGTAGGAGCCTTCTCGACAGATTCAGACCACGTAGCAGGCATACTCAAAAGCACGCAAAATCACACAATTCCTCTCCCCTGTCAAAAAATACCTCCAACGCCACAACCGTTTTCCAGGCAGAGATATTTTTCAACGCTGCACATGCAACAAAAAAAAAAAAAAAAAAAAAACAAACCAAATTTTCGTCATCATCAAACTCCGAATCTCATACCCCAACAAAAGCACGTCTTTTGCAAATCCAAAAGAAAAACCTTATTGCATAACGCCGCAATGCAAAGACAACCAAACACATTTCCAATCACATCAACATAAAAACCCAATTATCTAGCAAACTTCATACAGAAGCAAAACACACAACCAAAATTCCACAAAATTTACAAAGTCGTAAATGAACAATAACTACATAAAAAAACAATGAATACAACATCATTTCTCCAACATTCCACATGATTCCTTCAACAACAAAACAGGCACAAGTACATGTACATACAGAGATAGATAAACGGCGAAGTGGAAAAGGGAAAAAAAAAACATACGATATAATTGAAGGTAAATGGAAAAGAAACCCTAATTTGGGGCAGAGGATGTGCGATCGGAGGCGCTGGTGCGTAAAAATATCTTGTGAGTTGCTTTGAATTTATGCTTTCTCTCTCTAAAAAGGTCTATAGATTTTCTCTCTAAATTTCCTCAAACGTATTTATAGTCTTCGAAATTTGCGTTTCTGCTTAATACGCGATATACCACCATTCTTTTTATTTTTTGAGGCCTCTATATATTTCAATACTCCTTAGTATTTAATATTTTCCCTTTTCTCCATTTCTTTTTATTATTTAATTATGTATAAATTTTATTCGAAAAGTATTTAGTATGAGATTCCCTATTGATATTAATTAACAAGTCAAATTCTGACTTAACGATTTGCGGTTATTAAGTAGAGATACTTGGATTATATATCGTGTGGCGTGAGATTATATGACTTCGTTGACTATTTTCAAATTTAATTAGCAAAATTTGTTTGTAAGATTGTTAGATTTATTAGATTAAACATGGATCGAGAATTAACCTCGATAGCACTAGACCAACACTCACGCTAACCACTTTTCCTTTTATTCTTCACATTAAAAGAATGAGTATTTCTATCAAATATTTAATGTGTCAATAAACTCAAGACGCTATATTCACATTTTAGTAAACACCAAATGGAGATAAAAAAAAATACAGGCTCGGGACGAAACAATAAAAATAGACCCCAAATAAGAATCAAATTGAAAAATGCACCATCAATAATCAAACTCACACTAATTAGAAATTGAACCAAATATTTTACTAACCGACTACTCAGGACAATTGCAAATTAAGCCAAATAATTTATCAACTCACCGCACTCAATACTGAGGCCCGGGCCATCACCCAAGCCCGCTCACCCTCAGGGTCAGGCCTGAAAAAATGTAAGACACATGGCTTCCTTATTTGCCGGTGAATATTAAATAGCTCGTAATTAAGTCTATTTAATAAGATCAAGAAACGATTGCATAAAGTTGGTTGTAGAAACCCAGTATTCACATAATTTTTCAAAACTAAACTTTTATTGGGAAGTTGATTTCAAATAAATTTACTTTTCATGAAAACTTATAAAAGTTTGAGCGTTTGTAGTCCAACGGTTAGGATAATTGCCTTCCAAGCAATAGACCCGGGTTCGACTCCCGGCAAACGCAATTCAATTCTTTTATCTTTTATTCCTATAGATGGACGAAAATTAAGAAAATGATCATTTATATGTTATAAAAGTTTTAAATAAAAATAATTTTTATTTTTTATATATAATAATAATAATTTATTTAAATTATAGGCCCTTGTTTAATTTGGGCCCTAGATGGTTAGTTCAAATGTCTATGTCTAGAGCTGTCCTAAACATGTACATATGTTGTTCTAATGATGTGTTAAATTTTTGCATTATATTTATGCATGATGGAATATGTATATACATATAAATAAAATAAACACACTTATTTATCCGTGGATGAATATATTTAGGCTATGTTTGTAATTCATGACAGTGACACGATACTTATCTCAAGATAATTGTTCTATAATTGTGATAATTATATAATAATTATCTTTAAATAAGTATCGTGTCATAAACACCAAACATAGTTTTAATATTTACTAATGACATGTCCCGTCACGTTGGTCCATTATATTTCTATGACTTACAATGTTATTGAATTATAAATATGTGATATTTAATTTCATGCACGGCATATTTAAATTATTTATAAATCCAAAACTAAAGCTTGTTTTAGTTGCAATACATATTTTTAATTATAAATAATGTGATACACTTATTGAATTTGCAATAAATTAAACTTATTTATTAGAACTAGTATTCAATGCAATTATGTATTACTATTTCCGTCTAACAAAATGATTTACTTACTGACACGACACATATTTTAATAATGAGTTTTGATTTTGATGGATGTGTTGTTTGTGTCTCAATTAATATATAGTATATTGTTTTAAATTGAATTGTGAATAGTTAGTGAACTATGAGTCTCACTTAAAATATTGTTTCAGATTGAGTTGTGTGTAATAAGTATGATGGGTCACTAGTTTTAAACAAAATTTTTTAAATGTAAATTATTTTCGTTGACATTTCTAAATTATAAAATGTAAATTTGACGAACACCACAAAAAAATAATAATTTAGCAACTGAATTTTTCGTTACTAAAACAATAAATTACATTACTGAGAATGTTAGTAACGGATTTATTCGTAGTAATATTAATGGTTGTTAAAAAAATATTAACAACAAAATATATTTCGTTATTCTATAATAACGAAATTGTAATGAATTTCAATTTCTAAAATAGTTTCTTCAATTTTAATAACATAATTGTTACGAAAAATTTTGTTATTAAATTTTAATAACAAATAATTTCATCACTAATTATGTTACTAAAATTGGAACAACAATTCCATAATAAGTATGTTGTTAATCCGTTAAAATTCCATAATTATGTTGCTAATCAGACCTGGCTCAATCAAAATCGAGGCCTCGTGCTAATTATAAAATTAGGCCTATAAATTTTATTAAAATATAATTTAAAAATAATAATATATTACGACAATGTCTTACAAAATATAAAATCAAATACACAAATAGTTGTGAAATTGGTGCAAAATTAGATGTAGAGGATTGCAAAATGTTCTAAAAAAGATTGTCTCAAATGTTCTAATACAAAAAATAAATATTCTTGATTTCAAAAAAGTCTCTAGCTTTACCACAACTAATATAAAAAATTCTAGGATTTATATCTAATAGTTTATTTTGCACCATTGATTTTTTTCCTTTCATATTTGATTCATTATCGTATCATTGCCCACGCACATTATCTATATCTATATATAGACCAAGATCATTCAACTCATTTTGCAAAATATAAAAAAGTCGTTGACTATTCAAATTTTTCGAGTGCTGAGTTTGAGTATGACCAATGAATAAAATTTTGGGTCCCTTGTTTTTTTGGACCCTTTCTAGATGCACAACCAGCCCAACGTCGCCCTAAACATATCCCAAAAAATAACTTCTTTATATTCGTATCCAATCCAAAAGTAACATGTCAAATATACAAATAATTTTGAATTTTTAGTATTTTTTTTAAAGAGGGAAGATTTTTAAAAATAAAAATAGAGCAATTTAACATATAATAATCCAAAAACTAAACTAAAACTAAAAACAGGTATGATCAGTCTGATTCATTGTTTATGGAGTACATTTAAAATTCATAACATTAATGAATAAATGTTTATGGACGGGAATTGTTGGTCAGTATTAGACAATAACCGGCGAAGGCATATATGGATGCGGCAGAACAGCGAAATTGTTGTGAGACACTCTATAATTTGGTAAACCAAAAGAACCGAAAGATAACAATTGGAGATAAACTCTCGAAAATTAATCAACAAATTAGGGAAAAAAAAAAGTGAGAAACAAATTAAACTCGAAATTAATGAGACTATATATGGAACAATTTTCTTGAATTCGCAATGCATATTCAAACAATAAACTTAAATTAAATATGATATTAGTATTTATCTAAAATTATCCTTATTTTTAGATACATTATTTTATAAATAATAATTCTTTCGTCAATATTATTGAAAGTTTAGAACGTATAATTTACTAAATAAATTAAATTTATCATGTATGTAATGTACCTAGCTAGCTAGGTGAAAAATAGCCCACCATTATTGTTGACTTTAATTCCTAATAATAATTTGTTTTGGCTTCGAAAATTTGTTTTTCTAAAGTTGATGATTGCTTCAAGATAATCTAACTTATTCATGTTGTGACAAGAGTATATGGACTCGTCTAAATCAAGCAAAGATTATGTAATTTAATCTCAAATGTAATCAATGGAGGTATTGTCCATATCTAAATCAAGCTCTTATATATATATATATATATATATATATATATGCATATAGTAGCATGCAATGATGCAATAGTCTAAGGTGATAAGCAAGTAAGCATAAGAAAATGTGGAGACTGAAGCTCTCTGAAGGTGATGATCCATGGCTAACAAGTTTCAATGAAGAGCAACTTCTGGTGGAAAAGGACGTTGAGACGAGCTCTGAGATTTTACTCCGATCCTCTCTTCAGATACTAATTGAATTGCTTTGGTTCATGTTTATGCTTATGTTTATCATCAAGACTCAGATACAGAAGAGCTTTCTTGATGAAGAAGAGTTTGAAGGATTAATCCGTACAACCATCTGCTTGTCTCCTACTCTAGTTTGGTATATAAAAGAAAGTTGTTTTTTTTCCGTACACTCAATAGTGACTACGTTTGTGTTCCACATCCCATGTCTTATAGTAAAAAAATTTAATTTGTTTTTCAATTTTATTTTTTGATTTCAATTTTATACATAATATTAAGGTTCATCCCACTCCAAATAGGGTTTATAATTATTTTTTAATATTTAATATTATTTTTAATTGATTTTTAGGGTTCATAAATTTAAAAAACAGCATATAAAATTTTTAAATTTTTAAATTTTTTATATAAATATTAATTATGATTCATTGTATTATAATAAATTTTAAAATTTATTAAT
The DNA here is from genome assembly GCA_026898415.1 of Leonotis leonurus. Taxonomy (NCBI): domain Eukaryota; kingdom Viridiplantae; phylum Streptophyta; class Magnoliopsida; order Lamiales; family Lamiaceae; genus Leonotis; species Leonotis leonurus. The sequence continues at coordinate 4,360,257 of JAPKLX010000007.1, forward strand.
TAAAATAATAAATTTAATTATAAGACATAAGACGTGGAACACAATTGTGGGCACAAGAGCTCGTCCCAATATGTTTTCCCAGAATTACATTTCCATTTTATATGACTTTATTTATTTCCTTGCATCCTTATCATGTTCGATGATTGAGTAATGATCACTAATCTTAGCAATTATGATTAAAAAAATAATTCTATAAAGGGTAAAGTCTACTCCCTCTGTTTTTTTATAAGTGTCCAATTTTACTAAATTACACATACCAATAAAATGAAAATTTTACTTATATACCCTTTATTAAATAGCATAATAAATACATTCATACAAATAATATCAAATTCCAATAAGTATTAAATAAGGGCAAAATTGAAAGATTGTCATAAATATACTCTAGAATTTTGAAATAGGACGCTTAAAAAAAATTGGAGGGAGTAATTCATTATTAGTAAATATCCCGCATATCATGCAAGTAATGATTAGATTTATTTACTCTCGAAACGAAACGAAAAAAAGATTCACTCAATATGTCGTGATTTTGCAAAATTCGAAATTGATATTTAAATGTCAATTCCAAATAGATGTTGTTAGAATTTACTTGCATTCAATATTAATTTGAAGATTTTGTGCATTCGCAAAGAAATTAAGCAAATGTAATTCACTATAAATTAATTGTAATTAAAAAATCATGGTAAAATTGAAAAGAAGTCAAAAACTAATGTAATTAGTGTTGAATTTTCCAAATAGGACATTTGAAATATAAAAACAAAATAGGATTGCTAAATTGTCACACATGTAGCTAACTGCGTAAAAGAAAAAAAAAATGAGGAATCAAATTTTAAATATAATTTAATAACTAAATTCTATATAGACATGTAATTTTTTTTGCAAATAGGTATTTGAAAACAATATTACAATAAAAATTTATAGTTTATAAAACCCAAATTAATAGTCTCAATCACAAACTCCAACTCATGAAACTTGATTTTTGTCATCCAAATCTAATTTTTTATTATCTAATTGTATGACATATCGCATTAATATAATAGTGACACGTGTTATAATTAATAATTTAAAAATTATTATATATATTTTTTTACATGTATACATTAAATTTTGAATTCTAATCATAGTAAATTTTGTATTAATAAAATATTTACGCAATTGAGTATATCATTAACAATTCCAAATCTTATTTACTAGAAATTATAAAAATCAAACCATAAAATCTAATTGGAATATTTGCAATCATTGAGTCATTACATATATATAAAATACAACTTCAAAGACTCCAAATCCTAACAGATTTCCCATAAAAAAAAAAAAGGAATCTCAAGATTCCTCTCCCAACTCTCTTGCAATAATTCCATAATTCCATGACCATTCAAGCACCGGCGGCGCCACCGCCGCCAACCTCCACCGACGAGCTCCCCACTACAACCACCGCTTCCACCGCCGCACCGAAGTCGAAAAAGCTGACGCTCCTCCCCCTCATCTTCCTCATCTACTTCGAAGTCGCGGGCGGGCCCTACGGCGAGGAGCCCGCCGTGCAAGCGGCGGGCCCACTCCTCGCCATCCTCGGATTCATCATCTTCCCCTTCATATGGAGCATTCCGGAAGCCCTAATCACGGCGGAGCTCTCCACCGCCTTCCCCGGCAACGGCGGCTTCGTCATCTGGGCGGATAGAGCCTTCGGCCCCTTGTTCGGCTCCCTAATGGGCACGTGGAAATTCCTGAGCGGCGTCATCAACATCGCCGCCTTCCCCGCTCTCTGCATCGATTACTTGAAGAGGCTTTTCCCCATTTTCGAATCTGGTAAACCTAGAACCATCGCGATTCTGCTATCCACTGCTGTTCTCACCTCTCTCAACTACACCGGCTTAGCCATCGTCGGCTACGTCGCAGTCGGATTAGGAGTAATCTCCCTCGCCCCCTTCCTTCTAATGTCGCTAATCGCCTTCCCTCAAATTCACCCCCATAGATGGATCAGTCTAGGGCAGAAGGGGGTGAAGAAGGATTGGAATCTCTTCTTCAACACGCTTTTCTGGAACCTCAATTTCTGGGACAACGTGAGTACAATGGCGGGGGAGGTCGAGAATCCGAGGAAAACCTTCCCATTAGCCCCTACTCTGCGCGGTGATCTTCACCTGCTTAGGGTATCTAATCCCCTTAATCGCCGTCACCGGCGCCGTAGAAGTGGATCAGAGTCTCTGGGAGACGGTTCTGGGCATGGCGGAGATGGCGTTCCTGCCGGAGTTCTTCGGGGTGAGATCGAAGTGGTTCGGGACGCCGTGGGTGGGGATAGTGGTGTCGACCGCGATAGCGGTGGGGGTGTCGTTCATGAGCTTCACGGACATAGTGTCGTCGGCGAATTTCCTGTACAGCTTGGGGATGCTGCTGGAGTTCGCCGCGTTTCTGTGGCTGAGGGTGAAGATGCCGGAGCTGAAACGGCCGTATAAGGTGCCGTTAGCGCGGCCGCTGCTGGTGGTGATGTGCTTGGTGCCGTCGGGGTTTCTTGTATATATTATGGTTATAGCGAAGAAGACGGTGTTTGTTGTGAGTGCCGGGATGACGGTGGCCGGAGTGGGGTGGTTCTTTCTGATGAAGCTCAGTCGGTTGAGGGGGTGGTTCGTGTTCAAGAGAGTGGAGGAATAAGAGGAGTGACTACCGTTGGTTATTTGTTTTGGATACATTAGTAAAATCCACAAAATTCAAAGTTTCAACTTTTGCTATTCAAAAAACCAACTTTTGCTATTTAAAAAACCAAGGAAATTAGGGAGTAAGAAATTTTTTATTTTTTACTATTCTATATTGAATACTTTTAAATTATAATTTAATTAATAAATTCTAATCGTAAAGTGAGAATTAATGTGAAATATTTTTAATTTTTTAAGTAATAAAATCGATTTTCGAAAATAATCGGTTCCGATTCACACTCTAGCCTTTAAGAGATATTGATCATATGATATGTATTATACAAAAATCTTCCTTAGAACGTAAATGAGATTCAGTGTCCAATTTTTGTACTATTTTGCATCTCATGTTCCACAAACATTTTTTTATAAATTTTTCATTTTTAAATTTTATATATTTTAATTTATTTTTTTACTTTGTATTAAGGATTCATCCTACTCAAATAGGGTATATAATTATTTTTAATATTTAATAGTATAATTTTGACGATTGATCATTTGAAAAATAATACTTGTTGGGAAATATTCTAAGTGTTTTGATTAAGATCCCAATACCTCC